>JANTPZ010122292.1:0-39350 GCA_025593235.1 Vachellia pachyceras | reverse complement strand
CAAAACCTAGGTTTGAAACCTAGGTTTTCTCTTTCATACTCTCTTTTTACTACTCTTTCTTACTTTCCTCTTTCTTACTTTTTCTCTCTTTCTCTTTCTTACTTTCCTCTTTCATACCCACTTTTTCTTACTTTTCTACCTCGAAATCTGTAAAAGCTATAACTTCCCAAACATAAATCACATTTCAAAACCTAGGTTTTACCTCGGAATCTGTGAAACCTAGATTTCAAACCTAGCATCCAAACCAGCCCTAAATCCGATTGGGTTTTCATACTATGCATACACACACGCACACAACAATGCCTAATATATAAATTAGATTTTTAATGGTTTATATTTAGAATTTTTAATCCATAAATTTTTAAATTAATATTTTTAATTTTAAAAATGGCACAAAATAAATAGGAATAATTTTAACCCAATTAATAAAGCCCAATCCTAAATTTTGATGCCATGCATGTAACTAGGATAGAAATAGACCTTTAAGACCCATATACTCTTATTACAGTGAAATTGATTTATTAGTCTCTTCGATCGCTTTGCTAAGAATGGCATTTATAACTTTTAGGAGAATGAGCAATCCGTAAGACATTTGTATATATCTAGATAAAATTTTATTAAAACATGTTTGAATTACTCAAATTCTAATTTAAGTCCCTAAATTTAATAAATCATTAATTAGGTTGTTTTACACAATTAAGGATTTAGAAATTGAGTCAACTCATTAATCAAGTTGTTTGATATGATTCCTAGAGACTCAATATATGATCGATCATAGTATCTGCCTTCTGCTTTGCATTTCGATGCTCCTCAATGAGTCCTTGCAACAAACCCATCGATTCTCTTACCCAAACTCTTGAGCCTTCTCTCCAGGTGACCAAAATCAAACCACCTAAGAATGGGCAAGAAGTCTGAAGGGTTATTTGCCTCTCCTAGTGAAACCAATTCCTTAATAATCTCTCGAAGCTTTCTTGCCTCTTCCACAACCCCCTTCTCACAGTCGTCTCCTCAGCACTTTTTGCCCTAAATCATTTTCATTATAGTGTTGAAGGTCAATTCTGAAAACTTTGACTTCATCTCCACTTTTGCGAACTCTTTGTCACATTTGAGCCAGCTTTTGCACCAGCCGCTTCACCTCGTCCCTTCGCATTTCCCAGAACTGGTTGAGACGGTGGGTCGAGAACACCTCAACCGTCGTGATACGGCGGATTCTGTGCCAGTGGTCGCCGTAGGGAGCCAACACTAAGTTGGTGCAGTTGTTAGAGACGTACTCACCGGCGAGAAAGCGGGGCCGATTTGCCAGGACGCGCGATGTCATTTTTGTTGAAGCATTCTTGGACTGCGGACGGCGATGAGACAACGATTACGAAAAGAGATAAGATTTGACGGTAACGTTGAGAAATCCGGCGCAAAGCGCGATGAAGTGGGTTTTTCAGTTGGTGAAGGTTGCCAAGTATGGTAAGAGAAGTTGGACCAGATGCGATGTTGTTGAACTTTCTATTTTGGAAGAAGAACTTGAGAGTAGTGAAGAGGAAAGCAAGAGAAATAAGGAAATAATAGAACACGGGGTTATCATCCTTGGTTACGTTGGTACTTCTCTTTTGTGGATTACTTCAGTGATATGCGAATGGTTTTGAGTCATGGGGACATGTTTGGGTGCTATGTGTAGCTGCTTGTGTTGCCTTTTATCTTACCTAAAGTTCCAGTTGACTCATTTGATACGAACCAATTAAAGGTGAGAATTGATCTTGAGACTTAAGCTTGAAGAATCCTCATCTCCTTTCAAATATTATTGATTACATATGTGTGTGTGAATGCAAGGGTCTGTTGGATTTTAACAAGCCATATGGATTCAACAAAATATTCTAGAAAATTGTGAAACCGTACATGAATATATGGATGTGGTTATTGAAACGGACAGATCAACCAGATTATCATTAAGGGAGGAGAGGAGCCTTCTGCAGATGGTGAAGTAAGATGGCAATTTTAGATAACCATAACTAACCCAGGGATCATAACCCTCTATTTATAGAGAACCAAGTATTCATCCCATCGATGAATATGGGTCAGCACAATGAGTCTCAATATATCTGTCCAAGACGTCTAATTGAATCTACTTAATTCCTTGAGTTTAAGTAAATCATTTTATAAATTGACTCAGGACAAAAAATAATAGCACCACGTATAAGAGTATAAGTATAACACGTGACGTGGATTTTTCCAACAGGGTCCACATTGCCAAACTCATCATTAACGTACTCCTTCGTTACTCAGACGTAATTCGGATTGTTTTATACAGAGAGCAATCATTTATATATAAAACAATACGAACGACGTCTGAGTAATTTCACAGACTGTTTTAAGGGGGATTTATTGCAAGGTTTGAACGAAGGAAGTTATTTCTTAAAAGGTCTCAAGAGGTTATCAATGACAAGTCGAGGAGCACCATTAACAAGTGGAACAGCTGCCATTGACAACTCTTAAGACCTTATAGTTTACCGATCCTAAGGTATTTTACGGATTCCAATATAATTTTACAAATTTTAATATAATTTTTATTAATTTTAAAATTATTTTTACTGAATTTGAAATGGTTTTTGAAAAAAAAAAAAAGAGAGAGTTGCTAATCAAGCACATTACTGAACTTCCGGGGCTATTCACCCACTGACCTGCAACTTTTGTCATGGCTTGGCGATGCAGTAATTGGCCCTTGAGGTTGGCAAAATTTGACTATTCTCTTGTGATTGTGTCGCTTTCGTTGTCGCTGCATTGCTGACTGTAGACTGGACATCTGATTATGTCCTTGTCGCGCACTAATACTACCGCATGCATTGGTTGCCCGCAATTCACGCACATGACACATCAGCAATGACAGATATTTTTGAAAATTTCTTAACAGTGATGAGGACGAGCAAAGGATCATCATGTACTCATATCGATCTAATTATGTAAATTAGATTTAAAATGGTCTATATTTAAAATTTTCGATCTATAAGTTTTTAAGTTAGCAATCTTAATTTTTTAAAAGTTACAAAAAAAGGTTTTTATTTCGAATGGATTTTCTTTGGCCAACGTACAAAAAGGAAGATATATATATTGATATCAAAGACCGAACTTACAAAAGCAAAATCCAGCAAATAAAAAAACCCAAAAGACTTAAAAAAAACTAAAACAAAATTTTTCTAGCCAACTCATTCTATGGAGGAACCCATCTCGAGTGATTCTCAACTTTTAATGAGCAGGTTTAAAAACCATCCACATGAAGACCACCCAACTTTAATCTGTTGGTGGTAGAGTGGATTTGGGTAAACTAACAGGTATTGTGTCTAATATAAAGAGTTATTAGCTATTCACAAATATTAACATGAGAAGTCAAAGCTCAAATTCTAATTAAAAGATATATCTACGTTCAATGTTTGATAATGTCTTGAATGGTATTACCATCAATAGGAGGGTGGTAATGTTTAGAAAAAAAAAAAGGAGTGGCTTTGGGCAACCTTAGAAGGATTGGTTTTGATTAAAAGAACATCCAATTGAGGTTCACTGATATCACTCGTTCATCTATTTCCAACAAGTCAATGATGGAATCTAAAATCTTCATAGAGTATTTTCGTAAGATAATTTCAAATGCAAGAAACATGAAAAAAAAAAACAAGAAGGAAATTATTGGTGTAACATTGCTATCCTTCGCAATGGTTTCAGAAGCAGGAAGCTTGTTGATGATTGGATGGCCTGCTCTCTAAAGGAATGCTTTTAGGCACAGTGATTCCTACTCCTTCAATCATATCAATATCTTCCCCACTTACTCATTGGAATATGGATCACTCTTAGTGGATTAGGCCCAAACCCATTTTGGGTAAAAGCACAATAAAGAAATCTGCAGGATGGAAATTGCGATTTTCACAAAAGTGTAAAACTGAAATGCATTTGCGTGGGAACGGTTGTGATATGGGAAGTTATATTCTGAATTTTGAATTTAAAATTAGAATATTAAATTCAAGGCTTCCTCTTTAACGGGACACAACTTATGGAGCATTTCACAGAAAGAAAAATTCTCTCATCCTCTCTCTCTTCCTCCATCTACCTTTGCTATGTCTCATAGTTTTGATCCACCATTGTGATCTGAATTCCACGTGGATATTTGCAGATTCGCAATTCAACATCTACAGGTACGCTCGAAATCTTTCAATATCAATATATTCCAAGTGACAGACAATAATTTCATGTGAAGGATGCTTCTGAGTTCATAAAGGATCATCGAAGGAACTTGTATTCTCTCTAAAAAATAATTGCACTTTATACACTAACCAGAGTTAGAAAATATCTTTCTGCACTGATTTTTCAAAATAAAATTCTCATCAAATTACAAACTATTTCCTTAAAATCAACTCGTTGTCACAATCAATTATGCAGAGATAGCAAGTATTACAATAAACTCTATGCTATATTATTTCAAAGTTAACAAAAGCGAACTCACATGTCCGCGAGCTCTAAAAGGTAACTTCCTCGACGCAATGGATACAAGATGTCAAATAAATGAATGTTCAGAACCAAACAAAATATTAACTTATGACACCAAAGAATATATTAAAACCAATTTGTCCCAAAAAATAGCTCTTCAGAAAGCTCTGTAATGCCTAAAATATTTGAACATGTTCTCATCTCATAAATAACTAGAGATGACAATTATTAGTGACGAATTTTTTCATTGCTAATGTCCATTGCTAACTCTAAGGACAATCAATTCCAATTTGTGAAGTAATTATATATGGACAGAACATTCATTTATAATTCTTTTAGACCAATATAATTCCTCTTATACATTAAAATATTTAAACAAAAATGTTAAAACTTATAAAAATTAATATAACAGCCGAATATACAAAATATATTTTTCGTATATATATTTGTTATCATTTTCCCTAAAGTGGACAAATGCATATAACCAACCCATTAAAACTCTCCCTCTCGAGGGGATGAAAACTCACACACTATATAAGAAAGAAGAGACCTTTAACATTTATGATACAGTCTGTGAGGGCCACTGTCCATTTTAAATATATTTATATGAATAGTTTTTTAATACTACTATACCCACCTTTAGACAAGGAGGGGTAAATAAGGTAATCAATAATGCTCAATAAGAAATCATTACAATTTTATTTAATTGTCTTGAACTTGAAATTAATCCCTTTTAAACTTAGAAGGTTTTCATTTATTGGCGATATTGGTGGAATGGTTCTTTCAAGAACACAAGAAGTAAAGATGAAGAAGATCAAAAGGAAAGTTGTGCACAATATCTTCAAGACGAGGACAACACTTTCCTTTAGATTTAATTCACCCCCACCTATTCCTATATTATAGGGTGCAAGTTGGGTTAACTGGTGAATTTCCTGCAAGAAACAATAGATACCCTTGAGTATGGATTGCACTCCCTACACTCAAGCCAAGACAACAAAAGCTTTTACAAAGTGATAATTTGTCTTTTCTAAATGTGTACTCAAAGAGAAAAACAATAAGTTTGGTGTTGTTGTTGTAAAGAAAATGTATGTCCAAATGGGGGATGGGGAGGGTATTTATAGAGGATGGAGAGATATCTTGAAGTGATATCTTTTAGAAATAATGTTTCTTCAATTAAAAGTCACAGCCATACCACTTCAAAAGGTCACAACCATAATATTTTTCTATGAATAGTTGCACCTTTATGGTATGTAGGAATGCATGACTTTATAATTATAACCCATTACACACCCCTTCAAATAAACTAAATAATTTTTAAATTAATTAATTTATAAGAACACAACTTTATAAAAAATCACATCTCTTCTTTTGAAAAATCACATCTTTTCTTTTAAAAAATCACATATTTTCATTTTTAAAAAATAATCTAACATCATTGCTCACAATAAGCACGTTTTTAGAATTCAAATGTGTTCTTTTTCTTACACAAATAGCGTGGGATTTAATCCTACCACCTCTTGGATGTCACAAATTATATGACCTATTGACTATCAAGTCACTTCATTATAATAAGAAATAATTAGTGCTTGAATAGTTAAAGCTTTTAGATAAAAAAAAATAGTCAAAGCTTAGCTTGATAGTTATTTTATTTGTTATGTTGCACTATTATTATTGATGGTGCTGGATATTACCCCTCAGTAGAAAACACCTTTAATTTTTCTATGGAAATTTAGAAAATTATTAATTAATAGATGAAGTGGATTACGTTTAATATTTAAAATCAAATCAAACATTTCTACTTGCGGACTGAAATTAAGGGAGTAACTATGGAAATAAAGCACATACAAACACATAATCACAATCATCATATTCAAGTAAGCAAGGTAAGAAATTTCAATGACATACCACAATGCAAAATTAGAACTGCAAACATACGTATATACTTTCATAGAATATACTGATCAATACCAAAATGCCAATATATATCAATGTATATACTACCCCCCATCTAGCTATTTTCAACAGTACTTTCAGAAACAACCATCTCATTAATGATCCATTGCTGTGCTTTACACATGGCTTCTAAAGGAACAACCTTTGACAAAGTCAATCCTGCTCCTTCAGTCATATCAATTTCTTCCTCACTTACTCGTTTCCATTCAAAGCATTGAATCAATAATCCCAAAGCCAAGCCCAGTGTACGTTGAGCCAAACCTGAACCTGGACATGCTCGTCTTCCTAATCCAAATTGGATTAACTTATTTGCCACCCCTTCTTCCTGAAACCTTTCAGGCTTGAAGCTCAATGGATCATTCCACAGTTGAGGATCTCTGTGAATGGCCCAAGCATTAATCAACACAATAGTATTACGTGGGATGTTATGATCTCCTACGGTGCAGTTATCCGAGGAAAAATGAGGTACCAATAATGGGGCCGCAGGATGCAACCGAAATGTCTCTGATACAATGCTTTGAAGATATGGTAGTTTCAAAATGTCTTGTTCTTCTATCAAATGTTCTTGTCCTACTTCTGTCTCTATTTCTTGCCTTGCCTTCCTTAATATCTCCCGATGGTTCAATAAACTAGACATCGCCCACTCTAATGTTACAGCAGATGTGTCTGTTCCTGCAAGTAGCATTACCTGCATATGAAATCAAACCATGTCAAAAGTGAAAAACGTGTCATTTAAGAGCATTTATCATTTTCTCTTTGGTTTTCTTTAATCATTATATTCTTTTATTCTTACATAAAACAACCGATAGGATATACAATAGAATGATAACATCCAACAAGTCTTATCCTAATCAGAACACTTAATATGGGTGGGTCACCCTAACCAGAACCTAAGCTATACATACAAAAATCTGGAACCAGTAAAAAAGAAACACGATCTGAAGTAGCGCTCACCAAAATAAGACCTTTGATAATTTCATCAGTATAATACTCTGGCTGTGATATCTGCAGAGTCAAGAGGTGATATATCAGAGTATTTCCACTTGTGTTCCCACTTCGATGCTCATCAACGAGTCCTTGTAAAAACCTGTCGAATCTGACGCTAATACTCTTGAGCTTCTTCTCCAAATTATCTAAATCAAACCATCTAAGTATGGGCAAGAAGTCTCCAGGGTTATTTGCCCCTCCTAGCTTCACCAATTCCTTTATCATCTCTCTAAACTTGCTTGCTTCTTCCACGTCCCCAATTTCGCTTTCATCTCCCCAATACCTCTTTCCAGATATCATCCTCATCATTGTGTTAAATGTCAGCTCTGAGAACCTAGATCTTAGCTCCACCTTCGTAAAGTCCCCGCCACAATCATCAGACAGCTTTTGTACGAGCCGCTTCATCTCTTCCCTTCGCATGTCCGTGAAGTAGTTGAGACGGTGCGTCGATAGGACGTCGAGCACCATGATGCGACGAAGGTTGCGCCAGTGGTCGCCGTACGGGGCGAAGGCGACGGTGGTGTAGTTGTAGCCGACGTGTTTGCCGGCGAGGAACTTGGGGCGGTTGGCGAGAACGATGTCGTTTCTGTTGAAGCATTCTTGAACTGCAGAGGGTGAAGAAACGACCACGACCAAACGAGAGCCGAACGAAAGAGAAAATATTTGACCATATTTTTGGGAGATCCGATGGAAGTGTTGGTGGAGTGGCTTCTTGAGCTGGTGGAGATTGCCGAGTATTGGAAGAGAAGGAGGGCCTGGTGGGATATTTCTGATTCTGCATCTTCTTCTTCGCAGAAAGAGGTTGAGGGTGAGGAAGAAACCAAGGCAGAGGATAGAATAACTGATAATGCAGTTCGCCGACATATTTTTGCTTTCTTGCTTTGATGATTCATGCGCTTCACTTTAAAGGGATATGTGGGGCAAATGGTTTTTTTACATGTTTATTTTTTTTGCAGCTTAATATACTAAACTCATGATTTCTCAAGTATCTTTTTTTTTGCCAATTATTTCTCAAGTATCTTAAATGTGAACTTGTGAATCTGATACAAGTTAGAGTTGAGAGAAGATTTCATTTTATAAATAACCTCATTAAAATTTTTCATAAGAATATATTATTATTTATTAATTTTGCCCTTATATATTATAGTCAATATTAAATGTAATTGCTTATTAAAAGTCATGAGCTCCCCAAACCATTAAATCTATACTTTACATATGTGATTTTAACTGTTTAAATCTGATTTTTTATTTTTATGAAAAAAATTACTTTAGTGTGTATAAAATTTAAAATAAAATTAATCTTTTAACTATTATATTTTTAAATAATAATTTTTATTAAAAATTGCTAGTTTAAAAAAACAGATCTGAACAATTTAAAATTAAATCTGGATAATTTAGATTTAATATCTTGAGCACTTTGATAAACGTTAAAATCAAATTTATACTAAACACAGATAAAATATTATTGAAAAGATTCAAGATTGGTGCCTGCCGCATAAGGATAACAAGTCTTTTGAGTTATAGGTATGTCCGTATGACAGTGCTAGGGCATGTTCTAGATTTTCTTATTATTTTAATATTCTCTTTTTTTATTTTTTTAAGTGATTTTGTTAAAGTGACGACAACCAATGCAGGGTGGATACTGGATAAGGAAGATCCATGAACGTCAATGCTGGGCATTGGATACGTGGTGGCTGAGTAAATGCTAAAATGGACACCAGCATTCAGTCCTGTCCTGCACCACTTATAATTATCTGACATTGGCAGACCAAGGGGGCATTGATTCGATTTTTTCAGTGTTTTATAAAATGGCTTATTTTACGGAGCATTAAAAAAATTCAAACATACATTTAATAGTGTTTTTTTGTAAAATGAAATAATTTTTTTATATATTTATCTCGATTTACGTAAAAATACTTTTCTACCGCGTTATGTTAATAAGTGATAAGGGTTTCAGGTTAAAAAAGAAAATTTATTTAGATAAATGTTTAAGAAATAAATTTTGATGGAAATTATTTAAAAAAATATGAATTTTTTTCCAACAAAAAAGATATGATTGTAGTTAAATAATGTATGTTCACACACATATATATTATTTATGTATTATAATAATTTTAGAAAAAAATAAAATAATAAAAATAAAAAAAGTACGGTGGGATGGATAGCCAAAATATCATATTTAGGTTGAATGTTTTCTACGCAAACCTGTTGAGTGCCAGAGAAAGCAATAAATAATCTGAAGAAAATATTATTGAATTGAATAAATATCTTAGAATTATAAAGGGGTAGTTTTTATATACTACAAGTAAATGACTCATTGGGTTTAAGGCCCAATATACTATTTTTTATACTTCCCCTCAAGTTTAGAGTTATACAAATTAACAAAACTCCTAACTTACTTCACAATTTCATTTATGTATCTTTTTCTATTGCTATTGGGTACTTTACCTTTATTCAATCAAATTTCACAGCTTTTGTTGTTGTGCCTTTCTTGTGTTCTTGTGGTTATGAGTGCATTTAAGGATGGATCTTCAATTGAACTGACCGGTCAATAGATCAAGAACCATATAAAATGATCTTCCCCGGCCTAAAATCCTCTTGGAAAATAATCTTGATTTCTTTGTTATTGCCATCTGAGCTGACCGCCTTCATTCTTCCGATCCCACTTCGACCATTTTTAGCCCACTTCACTTGGGTGTTTGAATCATCTCGATCAACATAAACGGGCACTGGACAACCTTTGCAGGCTATAAAAAAGAATCCTAAATCTTGGGAGGAATGATGAAGGTGGTCCTTCCCTGTAAACCACTTTCTATTTGTTGGCCTCCCAATAAAGAAGAACCAGAACCTCCTGTACCATGTTTCTTCCTTTGCTAATTGCCCAACTTCTTTGTAGTAGACGAAATTTCCAGATAAAATCGCAATATAATGGAAGAGGGAAACTGATAAGATGAATGCAGCGATACTGTCAGTACATCCTCCATCTGCAGAAACAGAATTTGAGAGAAACAGAACAGGATATATGAAATGGGTTTAGTTTTAGGGTGGATTCTCTTTGGATTTGTTCTTGGAGTGGTGGCCGTCGTTGCTGCTGAAGCTCTTGGAGCGTTCTTGATCATTAAATGGTTAGGCACCAAGGCTTTTCAGCAAGAAACACGCTTTCTCTAAAATTAGTGAGTTGCGCATCATCTTTCTGTAGATTACAAGCTTCCCATGGGTCATCTTCTCCGAATCAGTCTTCCTTGTGGCAAAGTGCATGGCGGAATCCACGTCTTCTACACCAAATGCGAAGAATTTCATCATCTACAGCGGCGAAAACAAAGGTACAAAGATTATTGATCAGCGAAGAGGAAATCTGCTGCGACACCGTCTGTTAGGATGACTCGTGCCTCCGCCGGAGCTGTTGTTGACGATGAAAACCCTGGGTTATCCTTTTTTTCTTTGAATTCTTGAATAGAGGCCCCAGATTCTTCACTCTCTTGGGCCTTTCTTGGTTTGCGCTTGTGGAGCTCTAATGCCCTTATCAGGGCTTTCATTCCTCGTCATTCATGGATCTGGGAGGAGCTGTGCTCTGATATTGAGTGGTAGAGAAAGCAATAAATAACTAAAAAAAATATTATTGAATTTAATGAAAGTCTTAAAATTATGAAAGGAGTAGTTTTTATGTAATGCAAGTAAATGGTTCATTAGGTTCAGTATACTATTTTCTATCTAACCAACTTTTTCCCATCCAAAATGCTTTGTCAAAATATCCAAAATGTTCTAGATTTTCTTATTATTTTAACATTTGCATTAGATATAGGCAAAGCTTCCGTTCTTTTGTTTCCAACTTTAAACATATCAACCTATGCTCAAATTTTTAAGGGTTATGATTAATGGTTTTTGGATAAATTTTAAATGTTTATAAGTATTTTTTTACTTAGAAAAAGTATATAGTGTTGCATGCATATTTGATAAAGTTTATAAATAGTTTTCCACGTTAACCTTTTTTTTATTATTACGCTAAAGTATACTTTTAATCCTTATGTTTACGTCAGGTCTCACTTTAGTCTTTTAAGTTTAAAAAGTACACTTTTAGTCCCTCAAACTTAACGCCGTTAGTTTCTCTTAACGGAAATTGCTGATTCATCAAATTTAATCAATAACTGTGTAATAAAACGTTGCAAAGTATACTCACATTTTAATTATAATTTAATAATATAATAAATTTGATATTTTAAATTACGTAAAATAAAAAAGTATTTAAAATAACAGCGTTAAACTTGATGAGTGAGCAATTTCCGTTAGCAGAGACAAACGACGTTAAGTTTAAGGGACTAAAAGTGTACTTTTTAAACTTAAAGGATTAAAGTAAAACCCAACACAAACATACAGGATTAAAAGTATTCTTTTCCCTTATTATTATTATTATTATTATTATTATAGAACTATATATTCATTAGATTTTTAGCTAAAAAAACCAGTATTAAGTTAGGACGACGCAGAGGGTGATGCAAGAATTGTAGGAGGATCAATTTGTCAATTTTAACGGTAGAAACTACTTTTCTACCTAATTTATAATTTATGAGATAAATGTAAAAAAATGTTCTTGTATTATACGTTAATTTGAATATTTACTAAATGTTTGTTAAGAAATTTATTTTTCCCAACGAACACATAAATTAAGATAAAGATCGTATCGAAATTTATAAAAATAATCTTAAAATTTATAAAAATTATATTAAAATTTCTAAAACTTACAAAATTCCTTCATAATCTGTAACCTTTTTTCCGAATGGAAAACGCACTAATTAAACTTTGGCCGCCATCGTTGACGGTACGTGAGAGCAATTTATGAAAGGTGATGTGACCGTTGAAAAGCGATTGAAGTCCATGTTCCGATGTTTGAATAGTTGTGTTTTTCTTACTTGGTTTGATTGATTGTCTTTGCCTGTGTGGGTGGCAAGTTTAAATGTTTGATTACGACCACTTCCCTACCTCGTAGTCCGCGCTCGTGCTTATCCAAAGTGACGAATATCTAAACTCAGTCACCATACATGAATTGCTCTAATATTTATTCAAAAAACAATTTTTAAGAAATAAAAAAAATATTTTTTAAAAAAACTGATACTTAGGAGATTATGGGTGTGCTTGTTTCCTTTTTTTATTTTCTTGTATTCAAATTTATTTTATAAAACTATTTTGAAAAACCATTTTTAAAAAAGAAAAACAAAAAATAAATCCATTTTGATGATTGTTATATTTGAAAATAAATAAACTCTAACTAGGGAGTGAAATTTCAATGATAACTCAAATTGGAGAAAAAAGATCAAATAATAATAAAAGTGTTCCCAATTTTTTAAGAAGAAACTAAAAATGTAAAAACAAAAACAAAAAAGGCTAGTGTGTCTAGTTACATCTGGAATAAAATCAAGAAGGAGGTAAATAATTATAATATCCATGAAGTGTTGAATCTGTTTTACTGATAAGTTGAGTAACTCCTCGTCAATGCGACGATCTAGCTGGTAAAAATCCTTCTTGGAATATCATTCCAAAAAAATTCAATTCTTGTTCGGGTCAGGTGACTCGTTTTGGAGGAAAGTATGAAGTCATATTGGGCCACAATATCAGTCAATTGGGCCAATAGCTTTTGATGAGGGGCCTGGTCTTATGGTTTTTTATGAGAGGCTTGGTCTACTAGGAACAATGAAATGCATATGAGGGCATTTGTGAGAATGTGCTCAAATATTCTGAACATAGCTTTCTGAAACAGTGATAGAACAGCTTTGAGTCCAAAAGGTAAGACGGTCCATCGGTATTGGGCATCTGGAATGCAGAATGCAGTGTTGTAACACTCTTCAAGATGGATTCCAATTTCTCAAAAACCTGCTTTAAAATCAAACTTTACCTCACTTGCTTCTCCTTTTCCTTTTGTTTTTAAAAAAGAATGAAAATAAAATTTGGATCGTTCAAATTAAACCTGAGGAGATATTGGAATGTAAATCCAGGTAGCTAGCTAGGAGGACATTATATTTTCTTCAAAAGAGAAATTCTAATCAAAAGCTGCAACAAACCCTACACACCCACATGACACAGAACCAGAAACAGTGTCGTTCATGACTTAATTAGTATGAAGCTATAAAATATATTAGAAACAAAACAGAAATTTATTTAATAATGGATATATTAAGAGTGCGTAAGCGATCTCCCACCACGCAAAAAGAAAATCTTAAATTCAAAGCTGATGTGCAAATTTGGTGCCTTCTATTCTCCCAATAATCTCATTCACCGTGACAAGCTTCTCACCTTAACAATGAATTTTATATAACTCTGAGTGTGAGAAATATGCACGTGGTCTCGTGGTGTTTGTACGTATTTGAAAGTTGTGAAATAAACAAGGTGCCTTCTGGCTTCTTCTTGTTCCTTTTTTTTTTCCGCCCGGTCTCCGGAGCGTCGCTCAGACTAATCCAAACCCGACCTACGTCGCCCATATGGAAATGGTGGGTGAGTCTCCTAATGGTGACTACTGCATACACAAGGATTCGAACTCAAGACCTTGTTTAAACTGGAACAAGTCACTTACCACTTGATTTAACCAACTGTTAATTCCTTTTTTTTTTGTCTCCTCACAGACTTTCTATTTTTCGCTTGCAAATAATCAGCTACAATGAATGGTGAACTGTAATGGATGGGCTTAGTGTTAATTGGCCAGCTAATTATTTAACTAGGCCTGGGAAAAAGTAGTGAGTTGAGGAAGATGTGAGAGTAAACAAAGATGGAGAGATAAACTACTGGCTTAATGGGAGGGACTAATTTTCCCCATAAAATTTTATTAGCACTTGAAGATTATGCGTTCTTCTGCTACTTTCCATGTTCAGTTCTTCACTTTCTAGCTATTTGATTGAAATTTGGCTATTCTGGTATAATTGATGCATGGCTCTGATTCATGTGAACTAACACTGTAAAAAAATGTCATTAGTGAGAAATATCACCAAGAAATTAAGCATCCGTCGTTAATTATATTGTTTAAGAATGGACAACAAAAGAAAGGAAAGATTTTGCAATTTGAAATTATTGTAAACGATTTCAAGGCGAAAAACATATCTTTATTGCTCAACAAATGTTTCAGATTAACAATGTCCTCCATGAACCACCGATCGCCTCTAAATTTTCAAGTCAACGATCAAGTCTTTCTATGACCTAATCAATTTGGAACTTTATTTCAATATCCATTAATTATTATGTGTCTATGATATTGATGTGTATATAGTAACTATATATACGTGCGAGTTTTTTAAAATAGTACCACCATCTTTAACTTAATGCGTTGTCATTTCAAGGTCCTAATTGGCGGCGAAAAATAAAACGAGTCAATCTCCTCCACATATTTACCTCAAGTCAAATATTCAGTTTCAACTCAACAAGTTTGTTTGGAAAAGCTTATTTACTCTTCAAAAAATATTTTCAACAGTGTTTTTCGTAAAATGAGATAATCTCCTCCATATATTTACTTCAATTTACATAAAAATACTTCCCTACTGCGTTCCCAAACGGACACAAGAAATTTCACACAAACAGTCAGTCTACCATATTCCTTCCCTTTACACGCTTCCTTAATATTGTAGTCTATTTATGCAGTTTTGGTCACACTGACTTTTATCCTTTTACGTATTTATATACATATAATGTTTGGACATTATGTATAAAAAAATGAGCTCCTTCAACGAAGTCGAGAAGATCTCCCTCCATTGGATAACCTGTTATATAATGTTCCTTTTAACAGATTTCTTTTTTTGACACTGAACAGAACACCATCCATTTCCAAGAAGTAACTTGCTTCCACTTTCAAGTCAGCGGTCAAGTCTTTTCGATTTAATTATGTTTTATACCCCTTTTTATCCAACTCGTTTTCACTCGTCAATAAGATTTGCACAGCAATAGTAGCTTTCATGCATGACTGAGACTAGCTCAATTGATAAGGGACATTAAAGGTAAATTACGAGGGGAGGGTAACAAAATAACTGAATATTTATCACATTGCTGCTGCTACTAAATACCATTATTTTTGTTTTGAAGAGAATTAAAACAAAATAACCCATCAAACGTTCATATATCTTTTTCTCAGGGTCCCCCAGCCAATAAATCAATAAAAACATGGAATTAAATAATGCGAAGTATTAAAAATAAAACATTTATTATAGCTGACAGTTTCAACTTTGATTCCCCATCTAGCCAGAGGCTAAAACTATAGACACATTGAATTATTCATGGTACTGTAGACACGCAGACCCTGATTATTGCTGACAATTTCAACCTTGATTCTCTCCCTAGAGCCTATAAATAGATATGAACTGAGGATAGTGTTGTGTGGAGAATACCAAACTAAAGGCATTTTCACAATTGTTAGTGTTTTAGCCACTTATCTCTGAAACGATTCAATGAAGAAGGCTATTATTCTAATTGCTTTTCTCATTTTGGTTTCTTCATTTCTCTCCCTTCCTCCTTCAACCAATGCTCGTGGATTATATGGTAATTATAAGCAACTTAAAACTTCCTCATTTAATTTGCCGCCCTTTTCCAATCATATATGAGTTGCTTACTAGTTAATTGTTCTTTTCCGATACTTTGAATACTTAAACTGACGTTATAGATATGTAAATATTATCTGATACTGCAGAAGTGAAAAAAGCAGTCACCTCGCCAACAAAAGATAAGAACAAGCCTGCAGTTGAATGCCCCCCTGGTTCTTCTTATAAATCATGCCTTAAAGCTCCGCCGACAAGCGCAAAACCTGTCCCCTGCCCTGAATATTCCCGTAATTGTAAGAAGTAGCACCACCACTAAATATATATATATATATATAAAGAGTCGTTTGAGTGTGGAGGGAGATAAACTCTTATTACTAAAATTATCTTCTATCGCTCTGTTATATGTTGCTGCTGCTTTCGAGGAATAATGCACTTGCTTCCTTTCTGGTCATGGAAAGGAGTGTAGGTTGCTCATGAATTCTATGTATTGTATTTGTGTGTGTTTGTTTGTTTGTGAGAGAGAGAGAGAGAGAGGTTCTCAAAGAGAGGTTCTTAAGTTTGCATTGTGTGTGTATCATGTCCCCTGGCTTATTTATTATAAGTCAGTTTAACGAATATATGAAGCTGCTCTTCTATCATGTAGATTTATATTGTGTGTTTTTATTTTATTATGTACATTTTTGTTTGCGTTATTTAATTTTACGTTGGTTTAATGTACTTTGGGAAATTCGTACAAAAATGAAAAAGAAAAGGAAAAACATTTCAAAGGGCAAGTGAGATAGTGATCAAAAAAATCGAAAAAAGCAAATGAATTTGGATTCAAAGATAAAGGGTAAGTAAATATACAGCCACTATTTTCCAGTCATTTTCAACTATGTGCTTATTTGTTTATGGCATTTAAATCACGATGCACATAAATCAAGACAAAACTCGTTTTGTATGTAACTATAAAATTTTTATTTGACAAGCTTAATATATTAAGACGCAAAATATAAGGACCCTGGCCCACCTTTATTATTGAATACACTTCTCGGTTTTTATCCAAATCCAAGGACAATGAACGAAAACTTAATTCAGTAATTAACATGGAACATGACAACGTTAAAAATTCTTTTGGAAATTGCTACAAAGTTTTAAAGAAGGGATTGAATTAGTAAAAAATCTCCATAATAAGTTAATAGTGTAAATCTATTATTAATTTTTATATTAAAAGTCGTCATTCAACGTTTCTCAGTTGTTATTAGATCTTTTGGTAATTAAATGTCTTCATTGAAACCTTGTGGTAATTCTCCTTATCCCTTTACCAACAAAACATGATCTAATTTTAAGAGTAAGATATATGATCCAACATGGTCTTACCTGTCAAATTAAATAATGCATTCTAATACCAATACTAATGTCTAGAAAATATCACTGCTAAAGATATGTCGTTGTTGATAGATACTCTCTCTTCCGGCCGTTAATATAAATTTTACTTTGTAGTTCAATTTTTCATTGAGTTGTATACCTCATGTCAAGGATTAAAAGGAGCAGTTCATAAGTTCTTTTTCTGTAAACAAGAGTACTTATTAAATTAATCTCCTTCCAGTAGATAAGTGGCGTGGCCCGCCAGAAAGAGAGAATTTTAATTCACTTTATCTTTAAAATTTATAATTTTTCTCGTAATCTCTTTCTATTAATTGCATATGTTAAAGGGGTTTCAATTAAGGAAGTAATTTTTAATGTAAAAATTAAAGTAAGCACTGATTCAGAAAAAATCAGTATACTGCACACTAAGTCACTTTTATTATTCAACCCTATTTGATTTCTATTCTTGTTTTTCTTTGTTTTTTATAATTGAAATGTGTAATCCTAAAGAGTACTTTTCTTAACTATTTAAAAATTAGAAATTGTTACTAACCTATTCAATTTAAAATTAAGTTAGACTTTTCCTAAAGCGAAGTGTGAACAGCCTTGCTTCCAAGTCTTCGTCGTCGTCGGCAGCCCCGGAAAAATATGGTAGTCGTCGGTGTCAATTTCTTTGGACTATCCTTGTTGGCATGCTATCTAATAATAACTTTCTTTAGTCATTTTCTTCCACTATATTTTTGCTCCTTCAACTATTAATGTAATCCAAAAATGCTTTTCTGAAATGAAGATAATGTCCTTGAATGATCAGTTACTTTACAAAAGCGAAAGCTACTAATTTTAATTTTTCCGGCCTTGCAATATTTAATTTCTCTTTCCTCCCTCTTCAATTCCACTCTCGCACAAATAATATTTTCCTCTCATCCCATTTATTGAAAAAATAGGAAATATTTTATTTATTTTTATTTATAAATCACCTTATTAATTTTGTCATGTGATTGTAAAATTTTATATGTTATTTATTATGTGTGGATTTTATTATCTTGTGTTATTATGAATATTAAATAGAGATAAAGTTTAAAAGTTATTGAACTATAAGGCGTAATTAATAATGTTTAATGTTTTTGTTGATTTAAGTTAAATATACTGAGTTTTATTCTTTTACATATTCATGACCATAGTGCTTGTTCGAAAAAATTTTTTTACTTGTCTAAAAGTACATTCAACGGTGTTATTTTTTAAAACGATATAATCCTATCCATATATTTATCTCAACTTACGTAAAATTACTTCTATACTTCGTTCTTCAATGGATACAATGGTTTGGAAATTGTGTATAAAAAATAAGCTGATTCAACGAAGTCGAGAAGATCGAATCTCCCTCCATTGGATAACCTGTTATATAATGTTCCTTTTAACTGATTTCTTTTCTTTTCTTTTTTTTACACTGAATACCATCCATTTCCAAGAAGTAACTTGCTTCCATTATTTTCAAGTCAGCGATCAAGTCTTTCCGATTTAATTATGTTTTATACCCCTTTTCATCCAATTCATTTTCACTCGATCTTTTTGTCAATAAGATTTGCACAGCAATAGTAGCCTACGTGCATGACTGAGACTAGCTCAAGTGATAAGGGACATTAAAGGTAACTTTGGCCGCCATCGTTGACATTAAGTGAGAGCAATTTAGGAAAGGTGATGTGACCGTTGAAATGCAATTGAAGTCCATGTTCCGATACCTGAATGTTAGTTGGTTTGATTGACTGTCTTTGCTTGTGTTGGTGGCAAGTTTAATTACCTCCTCGTAGTCCCCGCTGGTGCTTATCCAAAGTGACGAATATCTATTCAAACATGAGTTGTTCTCATCTTCATTCAAATAACAATTTTAAGAAATAAAAAAAATATTTTTTACAAAAAAATTGGTGCTTAGGAATTTATGGGTGTGTTTGTTTCCTTTTTTTATTTTCTTGTTTTCAAAATTATTTTATAAAACTTTTTTCAAAAAGAAAAATAAAAAAAATCCATTTTGATGATTGTTATATAGTTGTAAATAAATAGACTCTTACTGGAGGGTGAGCTTTCAATGATAACTCAAATTCTGAAATGGAAAAAAATCAAATGATAATAAGAGTGCTCCCAATTTTTTAAGGAGAAACTTAAAAATGTAAAAAACAAAAACAATAAAGAGAGAATTACCCTCAGGTCTCAAGCAAGACAAATAAATACAAAACGGTCCCAAATATTAGCCTTTAATATAAAATGGTCCCAAAGATTCACAAAATTACAAAATGGTCCCAGGAATAGCTGCTCGGATAGTAAATGAAGGCTGCTGAGGTTGTAAATGAAGGCTGTTGAGGTTGTTAGAGGTTCATTTACTACTCGAGCAGCTATTCCTAGAACCATTTTATAATTTTATGAATCTTTGAAATCATTTTATATTAAAGACTAATATTTGAGATTATTTTGTAAATAAATCTCTTCCTTAAAATTTGATGGTAATTCACCCAACAATAAAGGTTGGTGTGTCTGATCACATCTGAAATAAATTCACGAAAGAAGTTAATTATACCCAAAAAATGGTGAATCTGTTTGACCTACTCTCATCATCTGTAGGTTATGTACTTCAATTTTGAAATTTCATCCACCTGTAATGTAATCTTTTGTTTTTTTCTCTTAGCCTTGCGCTCTCTTTCCAGGTATTAAAAAAAAAAAGTAAAAAACGTATACGAGGGCATTTTTGAGAATGTGCTTAAATATTCTGATCATAGCTTTTCTGAAACAGTGATAGAGCTTGTAACGCTTTTCAGAATGGATTCCAATTTGCCAAAATCCTGCTTTAGAGTTTATTTGGAAGTTATTTTAAAACCTGAGTTTCACAGAATCCGAAGTAAAAATTAGGTTTTGAAAAGTGATTTATGTTTGGAAAGTTATAGCTTTTACGGATTCCGAAGTAAAAAAGTGGGTAGGAAAGAGGAAAGTAAGAAAGAGATAGAGAGAAAAAGTATGAAAGATAAAAGAGAAAAAAGTAGGAAAGAGAAAGTATGAAAGAAAAACCTAAGTTTTGGCAACTAATAATAGTAGTAAATGAAGGCTGCTTAGATTGTTAGAGGTTCATTTACTACCCGAGCAGCTATTCCTGAGACCATTTTGTAATTTTGTGAATCTTTGAAACCATTTTATATTAAAGGCTAATATTTGAGATCATTTTATAAATAAACCTCTTTCTTGATATTTGATGGTAATTCACACAACAATTAGTTTGCGTTCATATAAAGGTTGGTGTGTCTGATCACATCTGAAATAAATTCACGAAAGAAGTTAATTATACCCAAAAAAATGGTGAATCTGTTTGACCACTCTCATCGTCTGTAGGTTATGTACTTCAATGACTGTTTGAAATTTCATCCACTTGTAATGTAATCTTTTGTTTTTTCTCTTGAGCCTTGCGCTCTCTTTCCAGCTATTAAAAAAAACGTATACGAGGGCAATTTTGACAATGTGCTCAAATATTCTGATCATAGCTTTTCTGAAACAGTGATAGAGCTTGTAAAGCTTTTCAGAATGGATTCCAATTTGCCAAAAATCTGCTTTAAGATCAAACTTTACCCCACAAAAGGTTTTTTGTTTTCTTTTTTAAATAAACTATTTTTAAAAAAACCAAACCATGTTTTTTATATCAATTACAATAATTATTTAAAAAAGAATGAAAATAAAATTTGTACCGTTCAAATTAAATCTAAGAATACATTGGAATGTAAATCCTTCCTTCACTTGCTTTTCTTTTTCCTTTTGTTTTTATTTCTCCATTTGAACTTCCCAGATAATAAAATTAAACAATGTAAACAACAAAATATAAGTAGATTGATAAGTAACTATATTAATTAATAATATAATAAACAATAAATAATTAGATGGGACTCAAACTTTACTTGCCTTGATATTAAATAAAAAGGCTGGCCACCAGCACATTCTTTATTTCAAGTACAACACCAATGCATAAATTCAAGAATTGCATATTTCTCACACTCAAAAGTATATAAATTAGTGAGCAACCTTTACAGACATGAAAATGATGAAATCCAGGCAGCTAGCTAAGAGGATATTATTGGGGTTGTTTGGCAAAACTTCTAAACACTTCAGAAGCATGTTCAACAGTGTTTTTCAGTAAAAACGAGATGATTTTCTTCATACATTTACCTCGTAAATGGTAAAAGCACTTCTCCACCGTTTTCCCAAACGGTCCAATATATTGTTCTTCAAAAGAGAAATTCTAATCAAAAGCTGCAACAAACCCTGTACACCCAGTCACCCACACACACGACACAGAACCAGAAACAGTGTCGCTCATGACTTGGATCCGTTTGGCAACGCGGTGGAGAAGTACTTATGGGTACTTTCACATAAGCCAAGGTAAATATATGGAGGAAATTGTCTCGTTTTGCGAAAAAACACTGTTGAATGTAGTTATAAGTGCTTATGGTTTACAGATTTCTAGATGTGTTTGGAAATTCCAGTAGAAGAAATGAGTTTACAGATTTCTAGATGGTTTTACGGATTTTAAGATGATTTTTATGGATTTCAAAATAACTTTTACAAATTTTAAGATAATTTTATCTCGACTTATGTGCGTTGTTGGGGAGCGAAGTTCCCGAAGAAGTAACTAGTAGGGAGCTATAAAATATATTAGAAACAAAACAGAAATTTATTTAGTAATGGATATATTAAGCGATCTTCCACAGCGCAAAAGGAAAATCTTAAATTCAAAGCTGATGTACAAAATTGGTGCCTTTTGTTCTCCCAATAATCTCATTCACTGTGACAAGCTTCTCACCTTAACAATGAATTGTATATAACTTCGAGTGTGAGAAATATGTAATTGTTAATTGGTCTCGTGGTGATTGTACGCATTTGAAAGTTGTGAACTGAACAAGGTGCCTTCTGGCTTCTTCTTGTTCCGTTTTCTTTTTTGTCTCCTCACAAAATTTGTGCATGTTCGGAAATTTCGTTCCTTTAACGTTGTATGAAAGTCGAGACAAAACTATTTTAAAATCCGTAAAAACCATTTTGAAATCCTTAAAGCCATATAAAAATTTGTAAAATTCTTTCTCTCAACGTAGTTTCAAAACACACACTTTCTATTTTTGCTTGCAAATCAGCTACAATGAATGGTGAACTGTAATGGATGGGCTTAGTGTTAATTGGCCAGCTAATTCTTTAAATAGGCCTGGGAAAAAGTAGTGGGTTGAGGAAGATGTGAGAGTAAACAAATTAAAGATGGAAAGATAAACTAATGGCTTAATGGAAGGGACTAATTTTCCCAATAAAATTTTATTAGCACCTGAAGATTATGCGTTCTTCTGCTACTTTCCATTTTCAGTTCTTCATTTTTGAGTTAATATTGTTTAAGGATGGACAACAAAAGAAAGGAAAGATTTTGCAAGCCTTTTGAAATTATTGTAAACGATTTCATGGTGAAAAATATATCTTTATTGCTCAACAAATAATTCTTCATAAATGAAATTTTTAATCCCAACTTTTTTTGGGTGGAAAATTGTTTTTACATTAAAAATGACCTCCATGAACCACCGATCGCCTCTAATTTTTCAAGTCAACGATCAAGTCTTTCTATGACCTAATCAATTTGGAACTTTATTTCAGTATCCATTAATTAATTATTATGTGTCTATGATATTGATGTGTATATAGTAACTATATATACGTGTGCGCTTCTTAAAATAATACCACGATCTTTAACTTAATGCGATGTCATTTCAAGGTCCTAATTGGCGGCGAAAAATAAAACAAACACACTTGGTAACACGGTAGAGAAATACTTTTAAGTAAATCGAGGTAAATATGTGGAGGAGATTATTTCGTTTTACGAAAAAACACTGTTGAACATACTTTTAATGAGTAAATAAGCTTTTCCAAACAAACACACTATAACTTTGTAAAATTAAGCAAGCAATTAGTTTCGACTCAACTCTTTATTATTATATATGTAATCTACAATTTCTTAAATCCATTTCGTGATTTATCAACACTCACCCAGACAGTGAGTCTACCATATTCCTCCCCTTTACAGGCTTCCTCATTTAATTATTATGGTAATTTACAACCAATGCTCGTGGATTTTATGGTAATTATTAACAACCTTAAACTTCCTCATTTAATTTGCTGCCCTTTTCCAATCATATATGAGTTGCTTACTAGTTAATTGTTCTTTTCCTGTACTTTGAATACTTAGTGCTTGTTGGACAATATCATTGCCAAAACGGTGCACGTAGTCGAGACAAAACCATCTTGGAATATGTAAAAACCATCTCGAAATCCATAAAAACCATATTGAAATCCGTAAAACCATCTCGAAATCCACAAAATGTTTCAGAATCTGTAAAATCCATTCTCCTAACGGAGTTTCCAAACACACACTTAAACTGACGTTATAGATATGTAAATATTATCTGATACTGCAGAAGTGAAAAAAGCCGTCACCTCGTCCACAAATGATAAGAACAGGCCTGCAGTTGATTGTCCTCCTGGCACTCCTTATAAATCATGCCTTAAAGATCCGCGGACAAAACCTACCCCCTGCCCTATATATTCCCGTAAATGTAAGAAGTAGCAACATTGAATATATATATATATATATATATAAAGAGTCATTTTGAGTGTGGAGGGAGAGAAACTCTTGTTACTAAAATTCTCTTCTCTAGCTCTGTTATATGTTGGTGCTGCTTTCGAGGAATAATGCCATTGCTTCCTTTCTAGTCATGGAAGGGTGTGTAGGTTGCTCATGAATTCCATGTATTGTATCTGTGTTTGTGTTTTTGGGGGGCGGGAGGGACGTTTCTCAAGTTTTGCATTGTGTATGTACCGGTCCCCAGTATTACGGGCTTAATGATTTACTTGATGAAGCTCCATGCGGTTTAGTAAGATTCGCTCAAACTCAAGCTCTGGACTTGCTAGTAAGTCTTTCCAAGACTTAACTTAGTTTGAGAACTAAAGAAGTCTAGAGAGAGAAACTAAAGAGAGATGGAGAACTTGGGAGAATGTTTGTGTATTGTCTAATTAAATAATACATTCTAATACCAATACTAATGTCTAGAAAATATCACTGCTAACGATAAGTCTTTATTGTTAGATACTTTCTCTTTCAGTCTTTAATATAAATTTCAGTTTGTAGTTCAATTTTTCATTGAGATATATCTCATATCAAAGATTAAAAGAAGCAGTTTATAAGTACTTTTTTCTGTAAACAAGAGTATTTATTAGATTTATCTCCTTCCATTAGACAAGTGGCTGGCAAGGAAGAGCTTCATGGTAGATTTCAATTCACTTTATCTTTAAAATTTATAATTTTTTTTTCATAATCTCTTTCTATTAATTACATGTATTAAATGGGTTTTTATGAAAGGAGTAATTTTTAATGAAAAAATTCAAATAAGCACTTATTCAGAAAAATCAGCAGACTACACTAAGTCACTTTTATTATTCAACCCTATTTGATTTCTATTCTTGTTTTTCTTTATTTTTTTATAATTGAAATGTGTAATCCTAAGAGTAGTTTTCTTAACTGTATAAAAATTAGAAATTGTTACTAACCTATTCAATTTAAAATTAAGTTAGAATTTTCCTAAGGAGCAATGTGAACAGCCTTGCTTCTAAGTCTTCTTCGTCGTCGTCAGCCCCGGAAAAATATGGTAGTCGTCGGTGTCAATTTCTCTGGTCTATCCTTGTTGGCATGCTATCTAATAACTTTCTTTAGTCATTTTTTGCTCCTTCAAATATTAATGTAATCCAAAAATACTTTTCTGACATCTCCAATTGCGAAAGCTTACTAATTTCATTTTTTCCGGACTTGCAAATTGCAATATTTAATTTCTCCTCCCTCCCTCCCTCTTCAATTCACTATTGCTCAAATAATATTTTCCTCTTATTAAAAAAATATTTTATTTGATTTTATTTATAAATTAGCTTATTAATTTTATCATATGATTGTACAGTTTTATACCTTTTATGTATTATTTGTTGAGTTCGCTATTATGTGTCATCATGAATATTAAATAAATATAAAGTTGAAAAGTTATTAAACTGTAAAGAATAATTAACAATGTTTAAAGTTTTTTTATTTATATTAAACATGCTGAATTACTTGTAAAAAGGACCATATGAGTATAAAGAAATAGAAAGAACAATTATATTAAACTAAACTCTTTCAATTTATGCTATCAAAGGGAAAGAAATATCAATTTCAGTTCCTAAATGTTTTAATTTAGTTGTGTGATTGACTTAATTCGTCAAAACCAAAACGTAAGTATAACCCATTAAATCTTATACGGCTCTAAATCAATTTCCGAGAAACAGCGTCTAAACCGTCTTCATTCTAAAATCAATTAACACTTAAAAAAACACATAATTTTTTATGAGATCGTGGCTTCTGAAGGAAATTTCCAATGAAATTCCAGTCGCAAATTAACGACGGACTTTCTAACCCAATGTTCGTCGTTAAGTTGCAATGGATTTTGTGATGGGAAAAATCCATTGCAATTTGCGACGTAACATAAATTCTTTGGCAAATATTGATTTCCTTCTTTTTTTTATTTCTGATGTACATTTAAAATTTTGGACCCTTTATTTTTTTATTTCCAATTATATGAAAGGCAATGAAAAATAAAAATTTATTGAAGCGGTAAATAAAAATTACATTAAAAGCATAACAAGTTCAACAAGCATTACTCGAAATGTCACAAGCTTGGATGCAATTTGCCACAGAATTCCCAGGTATTTGGCCAGACCTCCAGTTAGACAAACCCCCCATAAGGCCTTGTTTGGCAACCCAATCTAAAATTTAGGTTTGGTTTCAAAATCTAGGTTTTACCTTAAAACTGAGGCTTTGTCCGAGCAAAAATTTTTTTTTTGAAAAACTATTTTAGTTATAAAACTTCAGTTTGAAATCTAGGTTTTGAAACTTAGATTTTCTCTTTCCTACTTTGTCATCTTTTCTATCCATTTTTTTGCCTCGGAATCAGTAAAAGCTAATAACTTAATAAATATAAATCACTTTTCAAAACCTAGGTTTTGCCTCGAAATCTGTAAAAGCTATTTTCCAAAACCTAGGTTTTACCTCGCAATTTGTAAATACTATTTTCAACCTTACATTCAAACAAGCTTTAAGTTGGTTTAAAGCACAAGACGACTGAGAGAATTGCCAAGTTGATATTCTCTAATAAACAAATTCTGATTTCAGATTTATTGAATTTCTGCCCAAGCTACACAAAATCTTGTAATACACAGTATCATCCCCTTTGCTCGACTTTCCCAAGCTTCACCAAACTGGATCAGATCTCCCGCCATTGTATAACCCGTGTTATATGATGTTCCTTTTAACTAATTTTTTTTTTTTACACTGAGCACCATTCATTTTCCAATAAGTAACTTGCTTCCATTTTCAAGTCAGCGATCAAGTCTTTTCGATTTAATTATGTTTTATACTCATTTCCACTCGATCTTTTTTGTCAATATGATTTGCACAGCAATAGCTACATGCATGACTGAGACTTGCTCAATTGATAAGGGACATTAAAGGTAAATTACGAGGGAAGGGTAACCAAATAAATGAATATTTATCACATTACTGCTGCTGCCACTAAATACCCATCAAACGTTCATACATCTTTTTCTCAGGGTCCCCCAGCCAGTTAATCAATAAAACATGGAATTAAATAATGCGAAGTATCAAGAATAAAACGTTTAATTATGGTTGACAGTTGGTTGGCCAAAAAAAAAAAAAATTATGGTTGACAGTTTCAACTTTTGATTCCCCATCTAGCCGGAGGCTAAAACTATAGACCCATTGAATTAGTCATAGTACTGAAGAGCTAACATCCAAAAGCTACTTTGTCATGTAACATTTTGTTTTTTTGTAGAGCTACCATCCAAAAGTTACTTTGTCGTGTAGTTCAATTTTTTTTTTTGGTTAAGATGCATCTCTATCAGCGATTAGCATACGAGGAATTTGAGTTGTATATATTTGGAAATAATTTATATTTAGAAAATTGAGGAAAATTTTCTTAAAAAATAAAAGCTACTTAGTTGTATATGTGAAATATCAATTGCATATGAGAAATTTCAGTTATACATATATATATATGTAAAAAGTCTCATTTTTATAATTAATTCTCAAACGAAGGACTTTCCCAATTCTTCCTAGTTTATAATTATTTTTTTTGAACCAAGAGCATTTGATCAAACTAATCCCCTTCTATTAGACTCAGTTGCATGGAGGGGGAACATTAGGATTTGGGGTGTTTAATATTCACTCTCTAATGCTACTCAATTTTTCCCAACTTTCTAAATCTGTTTCCTAGTTTCTTTTTATTATGAGATTCTATATAAAATGTGTGTTATTTTTATTTTTTATGGGTAAAAAATGGAGAAATTTCAATTTTTGAAGATTTTCACAGTAAAATACTTTGAAATTGTGTAATTTCCTTTCACTTTAAATTATTTTTTCATTGAAAAATTGTGAAAAAATGAAAAGCAACACCATTTTTGTCTATAAAATATTAAAATGTCAATCATTTTTTATAGCATCTATCGCTTAAGAGAAACTATAAAAAACCTAGAAAGTGGAAAATTCTAAAGGGCATTAATAAACACATCAAATCCATAATTCTAGTTCATTTTATTTTTTAAATTTATAATTTTTTAATGAGTGTTTTCTTAACCATTTAAAAAAAGCTATAGGTTGCTATAAACCTATTCAATTTGAAATTAATTTAGAACTTCCCAAAAAGAAGTGTGAACAGCCTTGCTTCTCAGTCTTAGTGCTTGTTAGGGAACTTCGTTCCCAAAACGGTACACATAAATCGAGATAAAATCATCTTAAAATCTATATAAATCATTTTGTGTGTGTTTGGGAACTCTGTTTGGAGAATGGATTTTACAGATTCGGGGCATTTTGTGAATTTCGAGATGGTTTTACGGATTTCAAGATAGTTTTTATGGATTTCGATATGGTTTTTACAAATTTCAAGATGATTTTGTCTCGGCTTACGTGCACCGTTTTGGCAACGATGTTGCCAAATAAGCACTTTGAAATTCGTAAAACCATCTATAAATCCGTAAACTCCTTTCTCCCAACAGAACTCATTTCTCTTAACGAAGTTCCCAAACACACACTTAATTAGTTGTCATCGTCGTCGGTGTCAATCTCTTTGGTCTATTCTTGTTGGCATGCTATCTAACTTTCTTCAGTCATTTTCCTAAATCCTGCTCGTTGTAGTGTCTATGTAGAATCAAAATTACAGCAAAATAAAAGGGGAAAGGAGTATCAATTTCAATTTAAGTATTAAAGATAAAACGTTTAATGACAGTTGACAGTTTCAACTTTGATTCCCTATCTAGCCAGAGGCTAAAACTATAATAGACCCATTGAATGAGTCATAGTACTGTAGACCTAACATCCAAAAGGTACTTCGTCGTCTACCTTTTTTTGAAGTTCATATCTTCTTTGGCACCCCACACACACGTTTTCGTGAAAATAATAACACCGATTTTCATTGATACACTGTCTCCATAGACGGACCTACACAGGTTTCACTTGGTGAGCTGCACCCTTTGACTTCAAGAATATTAGATATATATTAGTACTATATGATTTATTTTGCACCCACTCATTTGCTAATTTTGAACTCACTAAATTTTTGCTCAATTTTTTCTCAAAAGATATTAAGAATAAATCCTATTTATCATCTCAAAAAATAATTTGCACCCTTTGAATCAGGGTTATGGATCCGCCACTGACTGTCTCCCAATCTCTCACACACACACGCAACCCAATTCCTGTTGACAATTTCAACCTTGATGCTCTCCCTAGAGCCTATAAATAGATATGAACTAAGGATATTGTTGTGTGGAGAATACCAAATTAAAGGCATTTTCGCAATTGTTAGTGTTTTAGTCACTTATCTCTGAAACGATTCAATGAAGAAGGCTATTATTCTAATAGCTTTTCTCATTTTGGTTTCTTCATTCCTCTCCCTTCCTCCTTCAGCCAATGCTCGTGGATTATATGGTAATTAACAACTTAAAACTTCCTCATTTAATTTGCTGCCCTTTTCCAATCACATAAGAGTTGTTTACTAGTTAATTGTTCTTTTCCTGTGAAGAGTTAAAATGACGTTATAGATATGTAAATATTATCTGATATTGCAGAAGTGAAAAAACCAGTCACCCCGCCAACAAAAGATAAGAACAAGCCTGCAGTTCCATGTCGTAGTGGTTCTCGTTATACCGATTGCCTTAAAAGTCCGCCGGCAAGGGAAAAATCTCCCTACTGCCATGATCCATATTCCCGTCAGTGTAACAAGTAGCAACATTGAATACATACATATATATACATATATGACTTTCGGTACGTAATTTACGTACAGGTGATGATATATAAAAATTCTAAATAAAGAGTCGTTTTGAGTGGGTGGGAGAGAATCTCTTGTTACTAAAATATTCTCTAGCTCTGTCATATGTTGATGCTGTTTTTGAGGAATAATGCACTCGCTTCCTTTCTGGTTTCATGGAAAGGTCAAGGTATAGGTTGCTCATGATGAATTCTATGTATTGTATTCGTGTTCGTGTGTTTGAGAGGGGGGGGTCTTAAGTTTTCATTGTGTGTGTGTATGATGTCCCCTGGCTTATTTATTGTGAGTCAGTTTAATGAATATATAAAGCTGCTATTTTATCATGTAAATTTATTTTGTGTGCTTTTATTTCATTACTTTTTGGTTGCGTTATTTTATTTTACTTTGGTTTAATGTACTCTGGCAAATTCATACAAAAATGAAAAAAAAAGGAAAAACATTTCAAAAAGCAAGTGAGATAGTGATCCAAAAAATCGAAAAAAAAAAAAAGCAAATGAATTTGGATTCAAAGAGAAAGGGTAAGTAAATATACAGCTATTTTTTTCCAGCCATTTTCAATATATATATGTATGTAACTATAAAAATTTTATTTTACAAGCTTAATATGCAATTAAGACGCAAAATATACGGACCCTGACCCACCCTCATCGAATACACTTCTCAGTTCTTATCCAAATCCAAGGACAGTCAACGAAAACTATAATTTAGTAATAAACATGGAACATGGCAACGTTAAAAATTCTTTTGAAAATTACCGTGAAGTTTTATAGAATCCATTGAATTACCAAAATTCTCCACTATAAGTTATAAGGGTAAATGTGTTGTTATTTTTTATATTAAAACTTATCGTTACATGCTTCTCAGTTATTATTAGTTATTTTGGTAATTAAGTATCTTCATTTAAACCTTGTTGTAATTCTCCTGATCCCTTTACCAACAGAACATGATCTAATTATAAAAGCAAGATATATGATCCAACAGGGGCGGACTCATCAAATTAAACAATGCATTCTAATACCGATACTGTGCATGTTTTTAAAATCTTCCCTCAACGATACACGTAAGTCAAGACAAAAAGCATCTTGAAATTCTTAAATAGCATTTCGAAATTGGTAAAAAAAATCTCGAAATCTGTAAATTCTTTTCAGAATCTGTAAATTCCTTTTTCCAACGGATTCCTAGACACACTAAATCTAGAAAATATCATTGTCAATGATAAGTCTTTGTTGATACATACTCCTTCCTCCAATTCTTAATATAAACTTTACTCTGTATTTCAATTTGTTATTGAGATTTATCTCATGATCAAGGATTAAAAGGAGCAGTTTACAAGCACTTCTTTCTGGAACTAAGAACTGTATTTGTTAGATTATTCCGTTCGACAAGTGGCAAGGAAGAGTTGCGCGGGGATTTTAATTAGAAAATTTACTGGGAGGTCCCAAATAAGGAACCTATTTAATGAATTGTCCCAATTTTAAAAATATTTATCAAAAGGTCCCATTGACAACAAAAACATGCTGTCAATGGGACCTTTTGATAAATATTTTTAAAATTGGGACCATTCATTAAATAGGTTCCTTATTTGGAACCTCCCAGTAAATTTCCCATTTTAATTTCCTTTATTTTTTAAAACTTATAATTTCTCTCATAATCTCTTTCTATTAATTGTACGTGTTAAAGAGGTTTCTATTTAGGGTTACTTCTGAGTGTAAAGATTAAAATAAGCACTGATTCAGAAAAATCTATACACACGGCATACTAAGTCACTTTTATTATTCATCCCTATTTGACTGTTTTTCTTTTTTCATAATTAAAATGTGTAATCCTAAAAGTAGTTTTCTTAACTATTTATGACTTGTTTGGAAATCCCATTTAGAATAGATTTTTCAGATTTTGAGGCAAATTTTATGTTTTGAAAAATAGATTTTGGAGAATAGTTTTCGTAGATTCTGAAACAAAATCTAAGCTTTGAAAATGTGATCGTGTTTGGGAAGTTTTGGCTTTTACGGATTTCAACGTAAAGAATAGTTAAGAAATATGAAAGAGAAAGAAAGAAAACGTAAAAAAGAGAAAATTTATTAGGAAAAATGATGTGATTTAATAATAAAATAGCCAACCTAGCTTCAAACCGAAATTCTGTATCGAAAATAATTTTTTCGAAAGTACTTAGATAAAATCTAAATTTGACACTAAACTGGAGTGTGAAAAAAATAAAGCCCTTAGAAAGTTAGAAACTGTTATCAACCTAAAAGTAGTGTGAACAGCCTTGCTTCAAAGTCGTCGTCGTCAGTCTCGGAAAAATATGTTAGTCGTCGGTGTCAATTTCTTTGGTCTATTCTTGTTGGCACGCTAACTTTCTTTAGTCATTTTTCCTCCACTCTTATTTACTCCCTCAAATATTAATTTAATCCAAATATCTTGTCTGAAATCAAGATAATGTCCTTGTGACTCTCCAATTGCGAAAGTCTTAGGAGTAAAATACCGTCGCATTTTAAAAAATAATTTTTATCCAGAATATATTTTAATAGAATGTATTTATGTTTGAATAAACGTTTAATTCAAAACGCATTTTTATCATAATGTATTTATATTCGAATAAATATTAGGGAAATAATTTTTAAAGGAAGATTATTTAAAATCGCATGAAGATTATTAATATATATATTATTTTATATATTGTGATAAAATTAGAGAATCATAAAATAATAAAAAATAGAATAAAGTAAAAATATGTTTATATTACTTACTTTTGCTTGAACAGCGAATCATTACAGAAGCTTACTGTCACTTAAGTGCATGTGCGGAACAACTAAAATTAAAAAAAAAAGTAAACAAAAATTCACGGGAAAAACGAAATGACTAAATGCAGAAAAACCCATGCAATTGTTTGAACAAAGAAACAAAAAAAAATCGAATAGCACATTTGGTACATGGAAGTGAGCCCGTGGAATTGAAATTGAGGTGGGAAGTGAATATTTGATTTGTTTGATAGGTGGGAAGCCACTTCCATCAAATGTGGAAAGTGTGAATTCTCAGTTAGGGCATAGGAACTGAGACGAGTTTCATGAAATCCAAATATGTGGACCATTATGCCCCCAATCTCTGGCGACGCAGCGATGAAGAAGTGCAGACGGTGGCGACGAAGGAGTGCAGATGACGGCGAACGCGACCCCCACCTCAGATCTTGACGACAAACGCGACCCTCATCCCCAGATCTTGGCGACGAACGGACCCCCACCCCCGATTTCGACTACGAACGGACCCCACAATGGCAATAACCTGGTGGTCAGAGACGCTGCTGATGTGGGGGAGGGGAATAATTTGTTTTGGAAGAAGAGAAATTTTTGTTGTTGTGAGGGTATATTAATCTTTTCACATTATAAATAAAATATTAAATTAAAATAATACCCCACTTCTTCCAGCATACCAAACAAATTTTTAATCTCACTTCCACTTCCAGTTCCATCAAAATCAATTCCGCGTACCAAACGAGGCATTAGGGCTTTGTTCGTAACTTCATAAAACCTAGGTTTGGTTTCAAAACCTAGATTTTGACCCGAAATCTAGATTTTGTCCAAGTATAAAAATTTTTCTGAAAAGCTATTTTGATTAAAAAATCTCGGTTTGAAACCTACATTTTCTCTTTACTACTTTTTCCTCTATTTCCTACTTTTTCCTATTTCATCTTTTATGCTCTTTTTTTTATTTCTCTTTCATCTTTCCTACTTTTTATCATTCTTCTTCTTTACTGTTTCGTACTTTTTATTCTTTTTCTTTTCTTTTTCTTACCCACTTTTTTACCTCGGAATCCGTAAAAACTAATAACTACCCAAATATAAATCACTTTTTAAAACCTAGGTTTTATCTCGAAATCTATAAAAGTTATTTTCTAAAATACATTCTTTAAAACCTAGATTTTACCTCAAAATCTGTAAAATATATTTTCAAATTAGCTTCCACACAAGCCCCTGATGGACTAGCAAAACATAATCCGATGATTGGTGCCAGAAATGTGGGCGGGGTGCAGGGGGAAGGATAAAATTATGCAGCAAAGCGAAAGATGAATTGCACCTGTACACTAGCAAAGCATCAAACACGAATAGAAAATTCATAAAAGAAAGAAAGAAAGAAAAGAATCGGCCAAAACATAGAACAGAAAAAATCAGGCGATCAGAAAGATGATCGGCCATCAGAGCAAGGGAAAGAGAAAAGAGAAGGAAGAAAATAACTAAGAGCGAGTGACGAAGCGGAGAGAGACAGAAGAACCGTTCTGATGAGGCAGATCTGAGAGCGAAGAGAGTGACTCACGAGCTTGAGGAGGCAGATCTGCTGTGCCTGTGAGGAAGGGGAAGGTGGAGCTGAAGGCACATGAAGATGAAGCAAAGCACGTGTTGGGCAGCTCGACAAAGGCGACGATCGTGTTTTGAAGTGTTGGAATATGGGTCACCATTGATGGATTAAGTCCAAGTTCATGGGTTAGGTCAAATGCGTAAACATGAACCCTAGTGGAAAGTTATAAGAGTGGGGAAGTGGTTCCCCAAAAGCGGCAGACATAACGTATGAAGAAAATGAGTCTTCTCCATAACCTTTCCCTATCAGAGAATCCTCTCATCTCCTCTCCTCTTGCGTTCGTGCTTTTGTTATGTCTTGTGTTTGAATCCACCATTGTAATCCGAATTCTCTTCCGCACATATATGAACTATTGCTAGTTTAATCATTAAAATTTGAGTGTATGATTAAAGTATATTCATTACTATGATCTATTGTTTACCATACATGCTCTATGGCAATTACTCGTTGTTCATGAATTTCCACAAGCATGTTTAATCGAGATATATGTGTATGTACATTTCTTGCTTTCCTTAATAGCATGCCATTTCATTTTTCGGTTCAGATTTCAAGCTTGTCTGTGATTTATGTGTATATATGGTTTGAAATTATATGCCTCTAAACCGAAACGATGAAAACGAAACGAGAAAATGAAACCCAATAACGGAGATCCAGTTCTGGGTTCTTGGAATACGACATCTCTAAGCTTAGAAAACATATCCATAGTGTAGAGCTCTTCAAGACGAGAACGCGGAGACCAAGAAGGCGAAAAACGAACACCGGATGATGAAGTTACAAAAAAAATGACTTGTGAGTTCCGTCACATTTTTCAGAAAAGGAGAAATAATTAGGCTCCAAAAGTACTTCCATTGTGTAGATCTCGTCGAAACAAAGAAATGGATACCTAGAATGCGAAAAACGGACGTCAGACGGCGAAAATATGGCCGGAAAATGCATCGAATGAATAGTAACCGCCCTAAAATATAAAAACGAATGCACAGTGATGGCGATGGCTGAGAGGGCGGCAAAATCGGGTTGGCGGCAGCGAACCGGGTAGGGTAACTCGACAGCGGAAATGGTCTTTTTTAATTATTTAAATATATTTTTCGGTTATTTGATCCGTAAAAGATGGCCCAGCCGCGTGGTCAGGCGACCGTTTTGCAACGCCGAGGTCGCGGAATGGCCTGGACCATTTCTAATTGTTTTTGCAACAAAAAAAAAAGAAAAAAAATTGGGTTGGGCCGGAGAGGCCCAATCAGAAAGAACAAAAAAATTTTTTGGGTTGGACCAAAGAGGTTCAATCAGAAAAAAAATTCTGATGGGTTGGGCCAGTGAGGCCCAATCCGAGAAAAAAAATTGGTTGGGCCCACCCAAAAAAAAATTTGGTGAAAGGTTGCCACGTGACGCGTCAGCTGGAGGCGTGGGCCACACCATCCAACTACTGGCAGAGCGTGGAGCACGATACAGCAGCAAGTGTGACATTTCGAAGTTCAGAAGGCGGCACGTGTATGACAATAAGTTTTTACAGATTTCAAGATAGTTTTTACAAATTTCAAAGAGGTTTTGTCTCGACTTAGGGGGGGAAATAAGTTTCCGAACAGCACTCTGGGTTCCACGTTTCTCTTCCTTCCTTCTTCCACTCATTCTCAACTGGTATTATCTGGTAATTAACAACCCAAACCTAAACTCACTTTTGCTACTTCAGTCTGTCTCGGTCTCTTTTTCCATAACTGCATATATATCTTATGGCATCAATTATTAAATCTTGATCTATATATTAATTTTTTTATTTATTGTGAATCAAAATGATTTATATATATTCTTGCATGATAATATTGCAGAGAAGACATTGCCAGTAGTCAGGGGAAGGCCAATAAGGAATGAGCAACCAACATATCCTCCTGGCGTTCGCTATTGAGTTCCTGCATCTCCATTTCGAAAATTTCCAGCTCCTGGGAAGTAGTGAGAAGAGAGAGTTGCTTATATTTGAAAACGGAACAGCATAATACTCTATACCATCATTAATATTAGATATATCCATTTTGCAGTTTAATTCTTTCAGCGAAATGGTTCTTATACTGGCAATTGGCAAAGGCAAAGTTGGGCAACGTCCTTGCAGGTGACGTGGCGAGGCATCTGGGAATCTGAGAACTTGTTGACGCAGCCAATGGCTCCATCTCTCCCACACTTTCCTGGTAATGTCATGTTCACATGGCATACCTTTGCAGGCCATCCCACCTATTCCTTCTTCACACGACCAAATTAAATGCACATCTAAATTTTGTTCTTAATAATTCTGTGTTAAAGACTATGAGTTTTATTAAACTTTAAGAACGCGAAAGCATGATAACTTATATAACTCGTACGTAACTTGAGTGTGATGGCCAAGGCGAGAGAGAGAGTAAGTAAAAATAGTGTGAGAATAGCTCCAAACTCCATCATTTTTTCCCTTCAAGCTTCTTTTTGTGGAGATCTATGGCTTTTATTATAAGAGAGTATTTATAGCATAGGGATCAGAGGGAGTGATTTAACTTGTTGATTTCTTGCTCAAGGAATTGTGATTCATGATTTTGCGGAATTTGGATTTGTTGTTTCCTTAATCTTTCGTCTTCCTCCTCTTGTTTTTTTCCCAATCCAATGCTAAATGAATGCAAATTGAACTTCTATTCCACTTTGGCCGGTCATAATTACTTTTTGATATTTGACTAGATTGTGTAAATTCCACCCATTATTGTAGTAAATATACAACATATCTACTGCCTTCAAATAATATCATTTTCATAATTTGAAATGTCTGTTCATTGAATTTATAATGTTGGTACGCAATCCATTCCACTGAATGTGATTAATACCATTCAATTCAATGGAATTTTCTACAAGTGGGTTCCATATAGCTGACCGTCTATGCAAATTACATGCTCATCCGCTCCCACTTATAAATGAGCTCCTTCAAGGGACGGCAGGCCGACTGCTGGTAAAGCACTTCAGCATAAACTCACATTTCAGAGAAAAGATTCTCAAACATTTTGATACAACAATCAACTTTTCAATGGAGGAGGAAGCTACATTTCCACACTAGCCCTGAAAACTACTACTACCATTCAATGCCTAAGAGTGTCAATAGTACAGAGGGCCTCAATGTCCTTGACCACATGTAAAAATGATCACCAAAGACAACCAAAAAAAAAATCCAATCACACATCCTGAGTCCTAGGTACTTGCGTGGTTACAACTTACATTTAGGTATTTAACAGTTAATACAAACTACTAATCATCAGACTACCAATGACATCATGCCTAAAGGGTGGTTGATGAGGTCAAGACTCAAGACCCGAGCCAAAGCTTGCATTATAGGGAAGATGGAGCAGAGTTATGTTGTAAAAAAATTCCAGAGCTTCTTCCCTATAGAAGCTTCACCAGGATGTCCAATGTCTTCATCATCTTCTTCATTGTCTGCCCGACCAGCATCTTCGCCATGGGATTCTTCACTTCTATACTCGGCATCGTGGTTCCCAGCATCATCTGGAGTCCCATTCACCTCCTCACTCAAGGCTGTATTGTTGGCTGCAATCCGTGTGGTTTCACCATAGCCATCCTGGATCTCCACAATTTTCTCAGACTGGAACAAATGCAGTTTCACGTCACAAACACAACTATAACCTTACAAAGATTTAGAGCTTATTCTCAATCCCAGACTTCCAATGGTTTAATAACAATAATGTTCTAGACGGGTAAATCAAACATTAAAGATAAAATGAAAAGTATAAAATAAAAGTGGAACAAGATGCAACATAAAACGCCATTTACTAAGCTCACCTGCACAAGAAGTATGCGCCCACCATTCTCATTAGTAACACCCATTGAGGGTGAAGAAGTTTTGGAGTGAAACATTGCATCTTCTGTTTCTTTTACACGATCAACCTCTCCCTCACTTTCTTTGCTACCACCTCCAGACAAGGCTCGGCTAGATGTGGCTGCAACTCCACTATAGCAATAAGTGTACAACCGCGTCAATAAACAGAAAAGGCCAATAAATTATCTACAGTTACCATCAACTCGATCCAATAAAGCATTATTGGATCCAAATCAAACACAGAACTGGAATGTTAAGAAATCCTACGTGACAGTCTGCAAAAATTGCTTTTGTAAGCTCCAGCATAACAAAAATTGCCTAAAGGAAAAACATGTTCCCTTCTACAAAGTATGAACATCAAAATAATGACGCACATTGATTTTTCCTCTTTTCTTCTCCATATGAGCAAGATGAGGTCAGATTTGCTGCAACTAAATTATCCATACGTGTATATGGATCAGAATAAAGTACTTACCCTTTGGGTCGTCTCAAATTATATCTTGGCTCACGTGCAGGAGGAATAGCCTTCTGCCTCCTCCTTTTGGGTTGCCCTTGCACTTCACTATCAGAATCTCCCTCATTCTTACTCTCAGTCATTTGAGATGTTTGAACATGGTTTCGTTTCCTTGCATTTGCTGGCATTCGTCTACTGGATGGTTTCCGTGTCTCATTATTTATATTGGCAGAATCCTCAGCAGTTCCATTTGGATATTCAATCTCCTCGTCATTCAAGGATTCTCCAAGAATATTCTTAGCATGTTTGACAACAGCTATCACAGATTTATTACGCCTTATTCTGGGCCTTCCTCTTTTGCGAAGCTTCTGCTGACCACCCTTTGAATCAGAGAGTTGAGAGTCTTCTGGAGCTTCTGGTGCCTTGCTGTCAATATTGCTTTGATTGTCAACTGATAAATCTTTTTCAGCTTCAGCCTCTACGAGGTCATTGTGAGAATGGGTGTTCTGAACAGCAAAAGAATCGCTTACAATTGCAAATGATAAGTCTTCTTCATTTTCAGGGCCAGGAATTCCCCCTGAAGATTCCTCAATTCTATCTTTTTCAACAGATAATGTCGCCACCTCTCCTGAAGCATGAGCATCTTCAGACTCGATCTTTCTGCCAGGGGAGATTTTAAATATCTTAGAGGTGCATTTACGCAGCCAAGATACCGTTCCCCCAGAGACTAGAGATTTTGGCTTGTTTGCAAGTGACACTTCAGAATTTTGTCTTGAGACCAGATTTCCATCAGGACTACCTTGAACAATATCATCAGCCGACTTTGGAAGTGAAGGCACCTCTATATTTTCAATTTCAGCTAAGGATTGTAAATCAGACAATACAAATTCAGAGACCATTTCACCACAATTCTGGCAACTCCTGAGTTTCTCAACAAAGTTAACAAAACGTCGTCTCTCTTCTACAAATTGCTCTCTCTGACTTTTCAGCTTGCTATTAAGGTCTACAAGAACATCTATGTCCTCTCGCATTTCCAA
>JANTPZ010122291.1:0-16325 GCA_025593235.1 Vachellia pachyceras | reverse complement strand
ACCCGGACTCGAAAGCTTGCTAATGCTCGCCTCAGTAAGCGAGCCGTCGAGAGGCGATCCTGGGCTAAGTTCGGCGATGCTGTTCATGAGGATGTTGGTAGCAGGCTCACCATGGTATCCACCGAAGAGATCCTCCTCGAACGACCTAGGGCCCCTGGTTTGTTTCTGCCTACTTTTTTTTTTCTTGCCCCTTTTGTGGCCAAGTAATGTTTGAACATGAATGGATTTCCTTTGATGATTTATTGTCTTAGTTAAATCAGTTCCTGTTTTTTCGAAAACATTGAAGGCTTGAGTGTGCTTCAGGCTTCAGCTCTGAATACTCTTGCTTCTTAACCACAAAATTTAGGGAAATATAATCCTTGGTGTGAAGAAAAACATCTAGGTGGCAGCGTCAATTTGACGGCCGATGTCATGAACTTCTTTTTGTATTAGCCGTCAAAATATGGCATCCTTTTTTTTCCAAAAAAAATCAGTGGCATGGTGAGTTTTTTTTTTTTTTTTGGATTTTGTTTTTATTGATAATGGGGTAGTGCAACACGTGTAGTGGTTATTTATTTATGCATTGGAAAGGTTTTTAACAATCACTGATCGACAACATATTCTGTGTTTATTGATTGTGTTTTTTTTAATTTTGTGCGTATAATTCTCTGTTTTTTTTCCCTTGCAAGCTTAATTAAACTTGTGACCTTTTACTCAAACCCTTATCCATACAGCTACATGAGCTAGGATTAGGTGGCTTGCATGCTGAAATGCTTAATTTACAGTTGATATCACATTTGCATGATATGGCCTTGCTATTTTATTGCTACTTTGACCTTGTAATCTTTCTATTTGTAAGACTGTCAAGCAAAGATGGTGTTGCATATTGTTTATGTGCATGTAGGTTATGGTGCCTAAATTTCCATAGCTTTCGTTGTTTTTACTCATAATGAGCCTGCTCTTGTAGAGCAATTAGTCTGCTATGTCTATGACTTTGCCATTGTCAATAGGTAGCAAACCAGAAGAACCAAAGGTTGCTGGAGACCCGTTGGCACAATTCCAGAAAGGTGCTGTTCTCATGGTCTGTAGGACTTGTGGGAAGAAGGGCGATCACTGGACTTCAAGGTGTCCATATAAAGATCTTGCCCCACCAGTTGATGGATTTGTTGATAAGCCTGCAGCTTCTGAAGCAGCAGTTGCTGCTTCTGGTCCAGCTAAGGGAGCATATGTTCCTCCTGGCCTGAGAGCGGGTGCGGAAAGGACTGGGTCAGACATGCGCCGTAGGAATGATGAAAATTCTGTACGTGTCACCAATCTCTCAGAAGACACAAGAGAGCCCGATTTACTCGAGCTGTTCCGTCCTTTTGGTGCTGTAAGCAGAGTATATGTTGCTATCGATCAGAAGACTGGCATGAGCAGGGGATTTGGCTTTGTTAACTTTGTGAACAGGGAAGATGCACAGAGAGCTATTAACAAGCTCAATGGATATGGATACGACAATCTCATCCTTAGAGTTGAATGGGCCACCCCAAGGACAAACTAAATTATGCTATCGCCCCGGTTTTGGAACAATACTGTGAATGTCTATCTAGTTTTGCAATCAAAGTGATGTATTTTCTGCATCCTGTTGAGACTTTTGTTTTCATTTTTCTTAGAAGGTAACGTTCACATTTTATGGCTTGTTAATCACTGGTATGAGAGTGGTTCTCAAGTATTGATTCGACCCTTGCTGCCACAGTTCAGTTAGCTTTAGTTGATTCCTTGAGGAAGAAATGGACACAGATCCAACAGCAAAGTCTTGCTAGTTGCTGAAACAGTTGTCTGTTGGCCTGTGACTTCAAAATCAACAAACCCATTTCTTTGTTTTAGAATGCAAATGATATTTATATAATTTGTTTTCATTGATCATTTATTACTGGCAATTCCTATTCATGGGGTGCCTTTCTTGTTTCTTGTGATGACATGCCATTTTAATCAACCGGTGGGAGAGTCATAATGAGAGAATCCGTTTCCGGATTTGGGGAGCCAAGAGATGACAGTTAAACGAAAGCAAGAACCTATGGAAGGCGCCGAGGGCTTCTTGTTTTTTTTTAATCTATTGATGTGAATTCTCCTGATAGAGATGGATCTTTGGTGCTTAGTTATAATGTATTTTAAGAATTACGATCCTTATTGATGATATATTGGATTTTGTATGTGATGTGATTTTCTAGTATCTTTATGTACCCTTTCTTGTCAATAATGATATTCTTGTGCATCCATCATAAGGTAACCAAAAAGGATAAGCTAGTTGTTGGGAATTTTTGTTATTACAAGAAAGAATGATAAGAGCGGTAATTATCCTGGAAAAAAAATAAAGAATTCCAAGTACATGCAATGTGAATTAAACAGAGGGACGTTTTGTTTACGATTGCTCGATTATGGGTTGGATGCTAAACCGAGCCATGCAAAAATTGGCAGATTTTGAAGAGTGATGTGGACATTTTCTGCTCCTCCAGTCAGTTCTCCTTTTTCATTCTGTGTGCGTGTGATGCGGTACAACACAGAGAGAGAGAGAGAGAGAGAAGAGAGAGAGGCCCAACAAAGTATAGAGCCCAGATTCCCTTTCCTCACTAGCAAGTGGCAACAAGGTGAGCTCTCCCTGTCTAGCTCGCCTCAGAAATCTCGCTCTGCTCTCTCCAGTTCACTCTCTGGCGTTTATCGAGCTCGTTTCTCTAGCTGCTATGGCGTCCCTCGTCGAATCTGCTTGGCAGGTTCATTCTTCTCCGCCATTCACTTCTCCTATTACTTATTCTTTGCTTTTCTTGCCCGTTGTTTTCGCTCCAGATTTGGTTTCTTTTATCCCGCATTGGATTTGGAAACACTCTTTGTCATTCATTGTTATGCATTGGAGCTCACTGCAGTTATCACGTGGGTCTTCAACACAGGATTTCCTGATCGCGGTCGAATCATGAACTCCGATTCTTTATTTCAACTTCTTTTCCGCTGTGATTGTTAGAATTTTTGAATTCACTTATATATGGGAATCCCTGCAAATTTTGTATAGAAATACGATTGAAAAGATCCCATACATAGTTTCATCACCCAGACATACCGAACTTGTTTTGGTCAATATTTAAATTGCACTTTAGTTCAGGAAGTTTATCTTATCTTCTTAGGTTTGATATGTTGTGGTCATGTAGTGTGGACTGTGGAAGATCTCAGTTTGAGCTTATCATGCTTGGGAACTATTATTTTACAATAAAGTTCTTTGTCTGCTGTGATGCAGTTTTTGATCTCACACTTCAGCGACTTTCAACTGGCATGTCTGGGCAGTTTCTTTCTCCATGAAAGTGTTTTCTTCTTATCTGGACTTCCCTTCATATTGCTTGAGAGGGCAGGATGGCTCAGCAAGTACAAGATTCAGGTTTAACTTTATTAAGCTCTATTGTTATCTTGAAGTCATGAGATTTTCTTTTGCTGTCCAGGCCATATCACTGCCGTCGTTCTACCCTCCAAAGCATTTTTAACAACGTGAATTCGGAATAACATTATTCACAACACAACGATTCGTCTTTCCTTAAGTCATTCATATGTAAATTTGTTTTGCTTTATGACTTATTTTTCTTTACATCAATAATGTTCTTCCCTTTTTTTAGAGTCCTAAAAGCTAATTCTTTTTCGGACTTCAAAAAATTTACATTATCGCAAGTTCTTAGCAATCTTTAAAGTGTTTAAATTTTCAACCTTCTCTGCTCGTGTCTTGTAGCGAGGATTGGCAATTCCTGCTGATGTATAAAATTTATTCTCATGAAGTTGTGTATTTAAAATTCCCACTACTAACTGATCCTCTATCTTGCTGCCCTTTTTCTTCTTTAGAGGCTTCGGATGTGCTAGGTTTTTTGGGTGGGCATAAATTTAGTGTTGTTTCTAACGTTTACTTCCATGCAGGCAAAAATTAACAGCTCTGCAGCTCAAGAGAAATGTATTCTTCGCTTATTGCTGTATCATTGTGGAGTCAATCTGCCTGTTATGATATTTTCATATCCTGTTTTCAGATACATGGGCATGCGAAGTAGTCTTCCTCTGCCGTCCTGGTACTTTCAGGTTCTTTAAGAGCACTGCCATTATTTTGGACATGAGCTTCATAATTGGCTTTTTTGGTTTAAACACTTAACGCATGTCCAACCTTCTTGCTTGCTTAGCTATATCCAACTATGATTCTGCAGGAAAGTTGTTTTAACGCAAATCATCTTTTACTTCATTTTGGAGGATTTTGTATTCTACTGGGGACATAGGGTATTGCACACGAAATGGTTGTACAAGCACGTTCACAGTGTTCATCATGAGTAAGTGATGTTTATCTTTGTTTTTGTGGGTGTTTTTTAAAAAAAAAACAGTAGTATATGCTTATCTAAGAACTGCTTATGGCTTTTCTTAAAGCTTAAAGACGTTTCCTTATACTTTTGAAGGTATGCTACACCATTCGGACTGACTTCTGAATACGCTCATCCTGCTGAGATACTTTTCCTTGGCTTTGCGACCATTGTTGGTCCTGCAATCACAGGCCCTCACTTGTTGACTCTGTGGTTATGGATGGTTTTGAGGGTCCTGGAGACAGTTGAGGCTCACTGCGGTTACCATTTTCCCTGGAGTCTTTCTAACTTCTTGCCGTTGTATGGGGGGTGAGTGTCAAGTTCCTTGTCCTTCACTCAGACGCCGGAAAAGCTCTATAATCTGCTTCATGATCGTTGTTTTTGAATTTTGCTTTATCACTTTCAGAGCTGATTTTCATGACTATCACCACCGTTTGTTATATACCAAGTCCGGAAACTACTCATCTACCTTCACCTACATGGACTGGTAAGCATCAAACATGAGCATGATCTACTGACAGCGCCGTCACTGTTTTTCTATCACTTATAAGATGGCCTGACTTGTTAGATTTATATGGGTTTTCCAATGCGTGCACGCTCTATAATTCTTCCCTTTAATGACTCCTTGAAGGTTTAATTCAAGCACTAATACTGACAAGGTATGTTTTGTGGTCATATTAGGATCTTTGGAACTGATGTTGGTTACAGAAAGTTGAAAGCGTTAAAGAATGTGGGAATTGAAGAGAATAATAGCAAGGAAAAGAAGCAATGGTAGAGCAAATTTTGGTCCGGAGGCGTCAGTTTTGAAGAACATATTGGAAAATGTCTTTTCACCTTGTGTGTTTTGTTACTGTTCTTGTCTATAGTTTGCAGAACGCTTTCTTTGGACATCTCTGCCCTGTTATTCAGAGAAATGGCCTAATACAGTTTTTCGGGTTTCTGATTATTTCCTTTTATTACTCGCCTAATGATCATTGACACTGAACTTTCTTATGAATTTCCTATGGACAAACTGTCTGGCATTTTTCCGAGCAAATAGAAACCGAATTGAAGGGCTATTAAAATATCTATATAATTGGTTCGTTTTCGTCTCATGTGTTCGTTGTATTTATTATACTCTCTCCGGTGCTCGGTGCACAAGGAAAGTCCTTAACCTGAATTGGTAATTCGTAATAATTAATAAATATAGGTTAGCAATGGAATGAAAACTCTTTATCTTTAATGTAGGCAATAATTATGGGTGCTTTAGAAATAAATATTATAAATTTAAAATATAAAGTGGATTGAGATTTTATGTTTAGCATCAAATTCAATCAAAGAAATTCAATTATCTGACTAAGCCACAAGTTCCTCTCTAACACCTTATCTCTTAATATCGGTTTTTTTTTCCAAAAATAAAGAAAATATTTGATGCATTCATTTCGTATGCTGTTTGGTTGTCGAGTTTTAGAAGGGAGGAGACCCTTCGTTCAGATTAAAAAAAAAAATTGGAGGCTCCTTAGGCGCATTTTAGGCTTAGCCGTAATAATATCAAAGTCCTTTTCATGTTCTCCTGACACACGCACTACATTAAGAAAATTCCCTCTCATCGAACAAGGAATTATTAAATCTACCAGGTCCCGGTGATTCATATTATAAATAATTGAGTTGCCTAAACATACTCTGAAACGCATGTTAAGAAAATCTATCAAACGCATGTTGGCAAAAAAAGAAACGCATGTTAAGAATAGTACGTGTTCATATCTTATCAATTAAATATTAGGTTTGAGAAAATCTATAAACCATATGGCAGCCGCGTGAACTCTTGAGAATCACGCGTCAGGATAAAAGTATCTCTCACAAACCCCCCCCGGGGGGGGGGGGAGCAGAGAGCGTGGAAGCTGAAATCCTGTTAATATGTGATCGGGATTTGATTGTTTGAGAGTCGAGAAGGTGATCACGGTCCATTGCATGATGCGTATTGAAACTACTTCCTAATTGTGTGCTGGATAAAAGCCATTCACGGTCATTCCTCCGTCCACACATATAATCTGGCCAGTGATGTATGATGGCGCTGGTAGGCAAAGAAACGCAACAATGGAAGACACTTCTGCTGGGTCTCCCAGCCGCCTTAGAGGAGTTCGAGAGTATACTTCTTCCACATAGTCTTCATTGCTCAGCACCTGAACCAAGGACAAAATGTCAAATCAATCAAGTTTTAGACTACTATCTTAAAACTTTACTTGCTGCAACATCTAAATCACTGCAGCACTGCCATTTTTACGCCAAGCAAAGATCAACATAGTCTGTGAGATTAAGAGTAATATACCCTTACCTAAGGATGGTTTAGGCTCCAGGCAACAAGTCAAATCTTTATATAAAAAATTGAGCATGAATCCTACAGGATCCAATTATGGTTTCGAACTTCCACTTACTTAAAATCTCTTCCTATGCTATGTTACTGAAAAAGCAACTAGAATCTTTCCTGTCTCTTTTCTGCCATGCAGACTTTTTGAAATTGCAATTCTTAGACACAAAAAAACTCAAATACCGGAAAGGCGGATGCATTTATCAATCAGATTTGCAAGATATGCTTGCAGAAAAGTTACCTTTATAGAGTTCCAGAAAGCTAGATTTAAGACGAATTGGATGGTTATCGACTGTCCAGGCAATAACATTCCCACTATCAACACAAGATGCTTTAAGCAGAAATCGATCTGCCGCATCGAAGGAAAGAGTTTGAATATATCTATTAACCGATAGGTCGAAGACTCATATCAAAGTTACAAGAATCTGACTTTCAACTTGCGCTGTTACAAGCTCAATATTTATCCCTAACCAGTTTCTCAACTATCAACACCCCACCTCCTCCGAAAGAAACATCAAAACGTAAGTGTAAAGAGGAAGAAGAAAGAATATTATTTTAGCCCGGTGCATTGCTGAACCAGTTTCATCAGGATCTAAATTAAAATAATTGTCACAGGACAAGGAAAAAAAATTATTACTTGCTCCACCATTGAAGTTCTTATGTACCAAGGTGCCACTGCATTACACCGTATATTGTCTTCTGCCCACTCACAAGCTAAATTTTTGGTTAGTTGGTTAATTGCCCCTGCAAGCAGGCAAAAATAGGAAAACTACCTTTCGTAGCTCCTTGAACAGACATCGACTTCAGTGAGACAAAACCAGAGACAGAGGAGACAAATACAAGGCTTCCCGCTTCTGATGCTTTTAAAAGTGGATAAGCAAGTTGGCATAAATGAAAGGCGGATCCTAAATTAGTGTCGATGAGAGTGGAAAACTCTGCATTCGTGAACGTTGTCATAGGTTTCCGAATGTTTGTTCCCACATTATTTATCTACGCATTAAAGCGGTCATGTTTGAAATATTAGGAAAAAGAATACAGAAGGTTCGTCTGCGAAGTATCAACTAAAAATTTAAACAAAAATCAGATACACTTGAAGACTTGTTCGCAATAATAGTTCATTGTAGAGCTATAGCCAATACCAGTGCAAACCTCTAAATAGTACAAAGTATCATTCAGATGGTGATTATTACTGTAACCATCGCGACGACTGCTTACACTGATTGTTATGAACAGTGCAAGTTTTGACCCGTAGCAGCAGAAAATAAAGGCTTGTCCTTACACCCATCAACATGTTCAACAGTTTTTTTCTGTAAAAGGAGATAATCTCCTTCACATATTTGCTTCAACTTATATGAATAAACCCATAAGTACTTCTCTTCCGCTTCGCGGAACGGACAAAATGCGCGCAATAGCTATGAATCACAGCCATGGGAGAGAAGAGGGACTTACAAGGTTGTTGAGTTTCCCATCGAAGATAGATGAGACGTTCTCCATCATTACCGCTCTTTGCTGTGGAACGGACACATCACAGATAGACCCAGTGATTTCAAAACCCGAAGCATTCCAATCGTTGAGACATTTACTGAGTTCAACCTCATTTCGAGCACAGGTATGCACTCTAGTCCCAAATCCAACCAATTCCTCCACAATCGCACGCCGTTGCTTATTTCGAATTACATGATGGTATAAGTATAGGCAGTTCAAAAGGTTAAGGAATAGAAGGAATTAAGAGCATTGGAGTTAAAGTGTTGGCACCCGATTCCACGAGTTCCTCCGGTGACGAGGGCCGTCGTTCCTTCAAGAGACCATCTACCCTCGCTTCTCTGATTCTGCAACTGGCTTTTGATAGCTCTTATGCGAATGGAGTGTGGGATTCTAAGACCAGTTCGGCGGGACTGTGAAGGAAGAATAGCATTCCCAGCTGTTGAGAAAGCGGACGAAACTGCCTGTTGCATCCTGCTCGCATGCCCCAATAAGGACAACAGTACCTTGTCACTCGCAGAGTTCCCACTTGCGTGCTCTCCTAAGTTTGGGAATCCCCAATCCGGGTCGGGCAGGGCGGAAGCAGCAATCTGATTCCGCGAATTATCAAACAAAGATTAAAATGCTTTGTAAATTTAAGTGAAGTACAATCGCTATAAAAACTTTTTTTTTAAATGGCCATCATAAATTTTGTATTTTTACGTAAAATATGCAAAAGATATAGCAATGGTTTCCTTCTCTGCACTCAATTTTTATTTTTAATTTCCTTATTGTTCGCTGAACACAAATTTGAATCAATATAAAAATTAAAAAATTGTCCTGTTTATGAACTACAAACAATATTTTGAGGTCTTCTGTTTTCTGTGATGGAATCCCTTTTCAGAACCCCAAAAAAACTTTAAAAAAAAAGTTTGAAGTGAAAAAATCTCTTTGCTAAAAAAACAAGAAATGCAGAATCTCTCTTCTAAACCAAAACTTTTTCTTTAGCATAAAATCTTCCACCCGTTTACTGCAGGAAAAAGCCTCCGGCGAAAAAGACAGCGAGAGTTGCAAGATAAAATGATCCACCAGCAGTAACTTAGAGTGACTTTTCATCCATAGGATGATTCGATCCAAGCGAATGGTTATCTTGTAGTTTAAAGCATCCATATGCCGTGTTGTAAACTTTCATGAGCACTCATCTGGTAGTCTTGTCTTTTATGTCTATCAATGCTTGTTTGAGTACATTGTATCTTTGCTTGTTTAATGTATAATTGATCCTTTATAAAAACGGATGCGAAGGGGTTAAGATATGATAGTTGTTTGAAGCAAGGAAGGCCCGTGGCCTGAGTTAAGATATATGGTGCATATAATAGCCAGATGTGCAGCCAGCAGCATCAAGTCCGAGAAGGCGAGGAAAATAGCTATATTTATTATTTTTGCCTTGGTCTTAATCTCATTAGAAATCTGGAACTAGCACAAGGACATAATATACCTGGCTTAAAGTCATACAAATTTACAGGACACAAGTTCAAAGCAAATAACTTGCAATGACACAGCCTAAAACACCAGAGAACTACCCTCATCAAATTATGATCACTAGTCATCATCAACATAGATAGTCTCCTGCTTGAACAGGCCACCAAATACGTTCCTGACCTCCGCCGCTTTCTCTGTTTGCTTTGGCTTATCCTCCTTTCGTTTAGGAGTAGGGCCGCCTGGCTGCTTAACCACTGCCTTGTTAGGTGGGAGACTCCGAGCCTTAGCCTGTCCCCTCACAGTGGCAAGCTGTACTTTGGGTCCTTCATCCTCATTGGACTTTTGGTTTGGCATCGAGGTGGCCAACTGTAAGCTCAACCTCTGCCATGAAATGCCTGCACCAAAATCTCTTGCCTTGTTCAAGAGGGCATCTACGGAAGCCCCGGCAGCCTCAGCCTTCTGTTGGGCTTCTGAAGCTAGACTAGCTGCTCTCGCTTCTTCCTTGGAAAGCTTTTTCACTTCTTCTTCCAGCTTCTTTGTTGCTTCTGCCGCTTCCCGAGCCCTTTCAGCAGCCACCATTGCCTCTTCCTCTGCTTTAGCCTTCTCAACTGCTTCTGCATAGGCTTTCCTTCTTCCATCCTCAGGGATTGTCCTGTAAGCAAACTCACAATTCAGTCTTATAAACGAAAGGACCAAAGTGTTCTACTACCGCATAGATTCTTCTACTTAATTCTTTGCAGTTAAATTAAGGACCAAAGTACAACTTTAAGATATTCGCACGTCAGTTCTCCAAAGACGAGGATGATTGAGCATTATATGATTGCATCCTCACGAATTCATAAAATTTATTTTTCTAAAATCTATTTTCTAAAAGTTAGATTTTATCTCGAACTCCATGAAAATTATGCTTAAACATACTTTCAAATAAATGGACAAGTTTCTTTCATGTCACATTTATTCAAAGACAAGCGAACATTGATTGATCATTGCCAAGTTTGGGTTTTAAATTCGACTTCAGTTGACTCATGAATGATTTTATAGTCATCTCTGGCAGGGGAAAAACATGATGCCGCGCTAACCTGAAAAGTTCATCTACGCCCTTCACAGGGGCTTCTGGATCCGTGTACACCTCCACAACCTATTTGCAAAAAAAAAAAAACAAACAAAATTTGCCAAAAAGTGAATTAGTCAACATCCAGCTTTAATCTACTCCTTTTTTCTTATTTAGATGTCAACTCAACAATTTGAGTAATGTCCATGCGTAATTGGTACCTTGTTCTCTGCTACTTCTGTGTTTGAGAAAACATCCGCCACCAGCGATGCTATCTTGGACTTGGCGACCTGATCATCATCATCATCATTTTGCATCAAGTTTTAGCTAGAAGGGCGGGAACATGGACATTAAGGGACAAAAAGAAAAGAAAAGAAAGGGAGACAACATATATATTAGATATTATCTCATACATTACATTACTTTATAGTCGTTTGCTCCGGCGATTCCTTCATCAGAGACGACCACATTATAGTAACTCTCCGGCGAAAAATCATCGGTTAAACTTGTCTTGATAAAAGTATAGCTGACGCCTGTCTCAATCACTTTCTGCAAGAACTCTGGGATGCTCAATGGCTGAGACCGTGAGAACAGGTTGTTGAAGAACGAGGAGATGCCATCCAGCACATTGTAAGTTGAGGACCCGGAAGTGTTGCCGTCATAGATAATGGCCACGTGGCTGACGCCGGCCAGTTGGGACCCTTGGACTACCTGTACGGCGTCCGATGTGGAGACCTCTGAAGTTGGACCGTTCTCCGCTGGACCAATTGTGACAACTACTTTGCTAGCATTACCTATTGCTTTGGCTATCGATTCGGCATCTTCGAAGCTCGATTGCACTGCATTGAGGCGCTTTGATTCTTCTTTTGATATGATCTGCAAAGATGGTACAGTAGGAACTGATAAATACTCTGTACATCTTCGCATATCAAGTTTTTATTCAAATGTCAATTTGTTTGGATGTAATCTAACGGCCGTGATTTCATTCCACTTGCCCTGTGAATTAACATGCACATCAGAAAACCCTTTCTTGAGAATTCCAAATGGTCACATGTCATTCATAAGCATGAGGAAGGAAAAAGATAATCTAATACAGGGGATGAGTCTGCAAGCAACAACGGGTGAGCTACTGAGCTTGAGGTGATGTAACGAGGTTATAGGAATTAGAAATTCAAAACCTCACGTGGAGGTGGGATTGGATGAAGCTGACCTTATATTGAGCAGCGAGGCGAGCCAATTCCTGTGCAGAACCAAGTTCGGGGACACCGGCTCTGACATTGAAGCCTTGCCTGAGCAGAGTTTGTGAAATGCGTATACCGGCCTGGCCTGTAGCGCCGGCGACAAAAACTGTGGCAGGGTCCTTGCGCCTTGGGTTGCCGAATGACAAGCCAGGCGAAGTGGGATTACCGGGAACTGGGATCAAAGATGTGACGTCGGGGATCTTTCCAAAGTTGAAACGAAAAGGGTTGTTGGAATTGGCGGGGCTATCAGGCTGTGCTGCTCCATCAGAAGAAGAATCGGGCCGGGGTTTGCCGAGGCGAAGGGGAGGGAAGGATCCAGACTTGGTGGCAGTGACTTTGAGCCTGTGGTTCAATCTGGAGTGGGGCGTAGGGGTCAAGAGAGAGGAATTGGAAGTGAGGGTAGGAGCCATGGGCAGGCAGAGAGAATTCCCAGATGGCCCTCGGCTTCAGAGTGTGAGAAGGATCTCTCTTCTCCATGACGCATGCCGTGGCTGGGCCTTTTTGTTGGCGGGGCTGCGTGAATTATCTTGAAGGAAGAGGCAACATATCATTTTGGCGAATTGGAGGGAGCCACGTAGATGGGGTTTATCCAGTGCGCAATTATCCAACACCAGGCGTTCTGCTTCTTAATGGTATTGAAAATGACATGCCCTCTTCGCATTTATATTATTGTGATTGTTTGGCAAGATTGTAGCTATAAACACGTTCAGTAGTGTTTTTTATAAAACGAGACAATTTCCTCCACATATTTGCCTCGACTTGTGTGAATAAACCTATAAGTATTTCTCCACTGCTTTGCCAAACGGACCCAATTATTGGCTCCATTTGTCAAAGCTTCTCAAAGTCTAAAAGCATGTTTAACAGTGTTTTTTTTGTAAAACGAGATAATCTCCTTTATATATTTATCTCAACTTATGTAAAAGTACTTTTCTACCGCTTTTTCAAACAAGTTTATTGTTTGAATCTTCCATCGTCCCTTAGCTTGATGAAATGCTAGAGTCCATTTTTTCCCTCCAAGATTATCTCTCTCTTAATCGCAAACAAATAGTTGAGGCCAGCGAGAAGAGAGGAGAAGATAATAGGAATTACTTATCTTTATGTGTCCATTTATTTATGCCTATAACAGTGCAACGGAACTAATTATAAAAGCATAATAGTTTTATTATATGACCAGACACATGAAATACTTGTCCGCGCCCACAAACTCGATTTGGTTTTATTGCCACTTATTAGTATTTGCAGATTCATCATATATAGAAATCAAACATACGTGAAGGGCAAGATCAATCTGGACAATAGCATTCATTCGTCCATGAATTCAACTTGCTAACGGAGTGAATTGTGAATGAGCACACCCATAATTTGTTTGTTTGTATTAGCCATATAAACTACTTATGTAGCATGATTTATACGATATAAAATGTAAGCATGTGATATGAACTTTACCTTAAATAAAAAAATATTTTGAATGGGTTAGGCAAAGTCTAGTGCATAGAATCCTAGCTACTTAAAGTTTTGCTTATCAATGCAGATGTTTAATTAATTGCTGGAGGCGCGTTACTTGTTATTAAGTCAAACAAAACCACATTTGCCCACTCAACTGAGTTCTCCTTTGATACATTTTTTTCTGTTTAAAATCAGTGGCCAGCAGTTGTCTTTAATATTTGATGTTTCATGATGGAAGAATACTCATAATCAAGCATAAAGACACACAATTTCGTACAAGGAACCCTTCAAAGTCCGGGCATGGCCACACACGCTTGTTACAGGCAAACGTTAGTTTACAAATGGATGGAAATGATGTTTTCGATGGTAATCAATTGTTGGGTACAATCATAAATATATGCCGGGAAAAAGAGAGAAAGTCGTTGGATATACAGATACTATATACAAATGAGCGGGGAGGCATATCCTTGTAGAGTTTTCAGTTTGTCCGAAGGATTCTGCCATGGTTCTCTTCCTCGAAAACTGCCAAAAAGAAAAAACTCATGAATGCAATCATGTAGCAGCGATATAATAGTCATGAAACTGATGAATAGATCATTATCATATTACCATGCTGATTAACATTGCTGCTGGATAGTACAGGACTCTGAGACGAAATGCGTGTGGTTGGACTTCTAACAGAATATGACTGCGATGGTTCCTCATTTCGTAGCAACCAGGTAACGGCCTCTTTCACCTTCTCCATGATGCCCACATCGCAGGGAGTTCTCCGGGAGCTCATTGCTTCTGATATGACCTGAGACAGAGCCTTCTCATCTTCCCCTGGCTCCAACTTATTCTTGAAATACTCTCTCACCGGCGCAGATGGCGGCATTCTTCATAACCAGCGCAGAAGACGATGATGGTGATGATTTGCGCGGAGTCGACGGGGCTGATGAAAAGAGTGGAGCCTTTGGCGCAACCGGAGAGAGTTTGGAGACCGTGTTAGCTGGAGGGGTCCGCGGAGACGACGCGGTAGTCAACACCGACAAAGGAGATTTAAGAGATGATGATGATGATGCTGGGTGGGTTTGAGGATCTAAGGGTCTTGAAACGGTGAGTCCTTCCATTTTAGACGAAATACAAAGGCCTGCATTGGGTCTTTTGTATATGCCGGCGCGAGTTTCTCTGCTCCGATCCCGCTCATCGTCTTGATGGTACAAAGAGAACTTGTGGCCACCGCAGGATGATGATGATGATGAGTCGTTCTCTTGGACTCCGCAACGATGCCGAGCGGCCTTTGACGATCCATTGCAGCTATGGATTTTAAAGGGTTGTGCAAAACATGGTTGTGGGCGATGACGGGAGTGGCTCTTGGATATTGCCTGGCGTTTTCTTTGAATGCTTCGGGTGCCAGCTCCGATTCATCCACTGAAACAGACGTAGGTAATGGGAAAGAAAGGAGGAGAGGAGAAAAGGCGGAGGACATGAAGGAGGTAAATCGTGCATATTACTTGGAGCTCCGAGGTATTCGGCATCTTCCTCCTCCCGGTCGTCATGTTCCAGGGAAGCGCCCCAGGTGGGGGTGACATCCGTCGTGGTGCTTTTTCTTGCCGAGACTGTGGCGTAATTTCTTGGCCTTCTCCTTCACTTTGGAGAGCACGGATTTCTTGTGAGGGGTGACGCTGTCGTCTTCCGATAAAGGCGAATTGGGGCCAGGGGAGGTGGGCGACCAAAGATTTGACGGTAACAGGATATGGAGCAGTCCTATAATTGATGGGGTCACTGTCGGGATGCAAATTATGGAATGAGTGTGTGTTTGGAAACTCTATTGGAAGAATAGATTTTACAGATTCGGAGACATTTTGTAGATTTCGAGATGGTTTTACAGATTTTAAGATGGTTTTTATGGATTTCGAGATTGTTTTTACAGATTTCAGGATAGTTTTATCTCGATTTACGTGTACCATTTTGGTAACGATCTTGTCAGACCAGACTGGATTGTTAGTGCCTGCCGCAGGTTTCTGAACTTTAATCTTAAAACGTGTGTGTGTGTGTGTGTTTTTTTTTTGCGCCCTACCACGGGAGAGAGTTAGATGTGGGCCGAGAATGATGAAAATAGGAGAAGGTTGGGGCTCTTGATGAAGCAACCATTTATTATTTTGTTGGTCGATCACATTTACATGGCATCGCAGATATCGTGCGCTGAATTCAACACAACACATCGTCTCCCGCGCGCCCTGCCAATCACACTTTAAGGTCAGGTGAGGTGGAGACCAAGTTGTCCAAAACAGGAGGAGATACAGAAGGGAGAAGAAAACCCATCCAAAACCCTTATCCGCCAAATCCCTCTTCGCATTCGTCCCCATGTCCTCCTCCTTCTCTGCCTCCCAGCACCTGAGTGCTACGCTCTCCGCCCCTCTCCCTCCTCGCCGCAACAATTCCCATCGACCCTCCTCCCTCAAATGCCGTCTCTCTTCTTCCCCCCATCCTGATTCCTCTAATCACTCCCTCTTCAAAACACTCTCCCACACCCTCGCTCTCTCTTCCGCCGCCGCCCTCCTCCTCCTCAACTCCAACCACCTCCCGCTCCTCCTCTCCAATGGATCCGGAGATTTCGTTGGCGGCGGTAATGGCCTGGGTGGTGGCAGCAGCGGAGGCGGAGGCGGATGGAACTGGTTCGGCGGAGATGGGAATGGAGGGTTCTTCTCCAGAATTTTCTCCCGGGCTGATGCTATTGCCGATGAATCCCCCTCTCAAGACTGGGATTCTCACGGGCTGCCGGCCAACATTGTTGTTCAGCTCAATAAGCTCAGTGGATTTAAGAAGTATAAAATCTCAGAGATTCTATTCTTCGATCGGAGGAAATGGAAAACGGTGGGCACCGAAGATTCCTTCTTCGAGATGGTTTCTCTGCGTCCCGGTGGTGTATACACCAAGGCCCAGCTCCAGAAGGAGCTTGAGACTCTGGCTACCTGCGGAATGTT
>JANTPZ010122290.1:0-22480 GCA_025593235.1 Vachellia pachyceras | reverse complement strand
TAAAAGAACATATTCAGTTTTTGGATAAGAACCTTCTGGAAGTGTCCTATGTGTGTGGTATTTTCCACAAGATGAGCTGCTTTGCCAAAAAAAGTGTGGACTCCTGTGGCAATAACTATAGCTTCTATTTCTCCTTGCTTGCAAGTTGAGCCAGAATATACTCCATCTCCAGGACTTTTTGACACTGGAAGTGACTCTCCAGTCAGAGCAGACTGAAATAAACATGAAAAATAAAGTATCAATTCATCAGAACATATTAAGTCCACGTTGACCAATAGGAAAATAAATTTAAGGACATATAGTCTTGAGGCAACTCCTATCAAATTGGTCTAAGCTCTTTTGAGAGAAAGATAAATCTAATATATACTTATTTATTTCAAAAATCTAATAATACTACTAATTGAAACATAAACACTTTCTAAAGGTTCTCCTTTAGGAGGATCAAATTCTCGTTTACCTGGTCAATCTTTAAAGGATCTCCTTCAAGGAGACGAGCATCTGCAGGAATGATGTCACCAAGCTTGATGCTAATTATGTCTCCAGGAACCAACACTGAAGCATCTTCTTCACTCCATTTTCCATCACGTAGTACCTACAAATGTCATTTCAAGTCAAATATGAACATTACCATCGAATATATTTCAAAGAAATTTTCCAACACATCCTCATGTTTGGTTTAAAGATTCTCTCAACACTTCCTCATGTATAAACAACAAGTAACCTTATCCCAATAGATAGGTATGTTACATGGATCGTAATAATGTCGTTCTACTTTATTGACAACCAAATATATTGAAATAGACCCTTAATCAAACGTGCAGATGGAGTAAATTGTTGAATGATGATTAATGAATATGTTGTTTTTTTTGGGGGGGGGGGACCTTAGCTTTTGGGGCCAAACGAGCCATAAGTGCAGCAGCAGCATTTCCAGCATTGTTTTCTTCCATGAAGCTTATGGTAGAATTTATGAGAAGCAACATGATTATGCCACCAAAATCTTGATAATCTCCAGGCTCACCCTACAGAGTTAAGGCAAGTTTTTTAAAAGAAAGGCACTTCAAATAAAAAAATCTAATTCTTAACTTTCCTCTCACAGAATCCAGCTTCACATTCACTTAAAAGTGTTCTTCTCCATGCAGGCCAAATGTTTGCCCTCTATCACAACATTGTTAAACTTCCACTAAATAACATAGGATGACTTTTGTTTCTATCATTCACTTCCCTCACTCTATAAGGATATTTTTTAAAAAAATAAAATATATTTTTACACATTTATTTTCTTCAACCAATTATAATTTGTTTTCTACGTGATTCCCTAAGAAAAGAAAGTTAAATCTTCTAGAGTTTTTGCATACTTCATTATGAAGAAAGATAATTATTCATTTCAGTTTTTAATATAAGATTCACTTTAATAAAAAAATTAAACTGAAAGTGATTTTTATGTTAAAAAACGGAGGGAGTATAATGATAAGAGCCGATGTGATCATTATATACATACTTATATTGTATGTATGGATATTAAAATAAGTTGTGTCGTTAATGAATTATTATAGTTGTAACCTAAAAGAAATTAAGTGAGAGCAAGAGTAACATTCAGTATCTATAATTCTTATATTTACTTTTTAATTTCATAACTTTCAAATTAAGTAAAGATTTAAAACAAAGAAGGCAAAATATTGAAGAAAGTAAATTTACCCCTCCATGGGCCATAGCAATGGCCATAATAGCAGCAGCTTCCATCACCCAAGACAATGGATTCCACATGAACCCCAAAAATTTAAGTATTTTACTTTCCTGTAGCAGCATTCAAAATTATGGAACTACTTTTTTAAAAAAAAAAGTGTTATCAGAAGTAAATTATGACATGGATATGTATAATAAGAAAATAAATGTGAAATCCATTTATTAAATTCCAAAATTAATTAACTAACTTTCTTTTCTTCTAACTTATTATGTCCAAACATGTCCAGCCTTTGCCTTGCTTCCGCAGAGCTCAAACCTTCCTTTGTGCATTTGAGATGTTGAAACACTTCCTCGATAGGAATATTCTCCTGCAATATTAATTATTAATTACACATAATAAATTTAATAAATAGTAAATTAATAAAATATCATCTTCCACAACTTTTAGCTATTCTCCCTATGCTATGTATAAATTACTCTTAGCATGTTTCATAAGAAACAAGAAAAATCTTAATTTTCATAAATTTCATCTTAAAATTTAATTACTTTTCAACTTTATCCCTATTTAATATATATTATATGCCAAAAGTACAAAGTCTACTCAATATCCCTCCAACTAAATTAATAAATTACATTATTTCAAAAGGTTGGTTAAAATTAGTTAAATATAATAAATACGTAGAAAACAACTAATTTTCCTAAAACATCCTTATTTATGAAAAAGGTAAGTGTAATAGAGAATGAGTGAAAAATAGACTTGAGATATATACATAATTAATTCGGGTAAACTATTGAAAAAAAACTCATTAAATGATAAGATAAACTTCATGTTGTATAAAAAAAACAAATCCTTCATAATTTTTCACCTTATATTTTGAACCAAGGAGTAAGAACTAAAAGGTAAAATTTATAAAAAATTAATGAAGTTGTTGAAAAAAAAAAGTTGTGTATTGGAATCTTGCGAAATTATAATATTGGATGGTAAATGTGGGATGTGATGGGCATCGCTATATATTTTTCTCATTAATTGCATAAATATATCAAAGGGCAGGATAATTAATTATTTTAACTTCTATTGTTAAATGCTATTCATATCAACAAATCCGTAATTAACCAATGTCACACCAATCCATCTAACATGCGATTAAAAAAAGTGAACAAGAAATTCTTCAAAATGTTTTTTTATTTCAAACCGAAAAGAGGGAGGATTGCAATTAGATTTTTGATCGATGAAATAATATCTGATAAATTTTAGTAATTTATGGATAAATTACTTTCACTTATCATTCACAAGATCTAAATTGTTTCCTTAACTTGAAATTTAATTGCAATTCTCCCTGGAAAATACTTCAAGACACACACACACACAATAAGAAAAGACATACCAGATCAACAGCTTCCTTCATAATAGCATCAAGTGCAACCGATTTCCCTTCTTCCATCTTTCCCTTATGATATTATTTTCACCAATGATAAGTTTGATTATATATATATATATATAACTTCAACAACTCAAAACTCTCTGCCCCTCAAGAACAAGAAGCTTAAGCTTGAAGGAGACAATAATGTAAAGAAGGGAAATGAAACGATAGAAGCAAGGACACACACACACAATCACAAAAGTGAGTGAGTGTGTGTGTGTGTGTGTCTCTCTCTCTCTCTATATATAGGGCAAGGGAAGGTGCATGGAAAACAAGGAGAAAATACAAATGGGGAACATGCATGCATACATATATATATACACACACACATGGGAATCTCCGCTGGTTATATGTGTTGTGAGAGAAATCTAATTGTGAAAGCTTTCATAGCTTTTTGCTATTAATTTTGCGTCTTTGGATTCAACGTCTCCGTCCTAAATATGGTGACGTAGAGTTATAATATTGATTCTCCATCCATCTTTGTTCTTCCAACTACACCTCCAGCTATGTGATCAACATAAAATAATATTATCTCCCCATTCATTCTTCTTGTTATCACAAAGTTAGATGCTTTTTTTATGTGTATATACTTGTCCGAGATTAGCTCCGATCATTCCAGGTGATACTTTAAAGTATTCATATATATTATTTTTCTCCAAACTAATCCGTTTGATTTATAAATTTATATATAATCTAATTATACACATAAATATTTCAAAGGAATCATATAATATATATTATAATTAAATAATTTATTTAGATTGTTTAATCTTTTTGAATATAATTATTCAATTGTGTATTATTATATTAAAGACCGGAGGTAGTATATATACTAATGGGTCATTTTTTTAGTATTTTCATATCCAATTGAGAGTAAGTCGATCTCTCAAATTAAAGATGTTTTTTTTACATTCATATATACTTGAGTATTGAGAATTGATAGCTAAATGATCATAATGCCTTTCATTAGAAGGTTGCGGATTTAATAACCTCAAATAGTTATGGGCTTGCCTTATAATTAAAGAAAATTCTCGAATGATTGGTTATTATCTTTTTAATAGAAATGAAGTCTAAACGTGTACAGAAGTATCCAAAATTTACAGGATCGCTCGATCGAGCATATATATATATATATATATATGTATATTGCTTGTGATCGAGCATATATTATGAGTCCTGAGCATTCGAAAATACCATGAATAAAAAATATAAAAGAAATTTACACGTGGCAACAAACTTATATAATTATTGAGGAAGTTTCACAGAATATTCATTACGTATTAAATTAGATACAGCAATAAAATAAAATTGAGAAGAGATTGATAGTTTTAAGGTTTCGGTTTCTCCAATAATAGATTCCAATCACTCCTTGTTGATTTGTTGTTTTGTTCATTGAGATAATAAATTAAAAATTTTATTTTTATTTTTGGAGAATGATGACAAACTTTTAAGTTGATTTTCATTTGTTATTGTTAACGATTAAATGTATTAGTTGTATATAAACATTTATGGTTGCTTTTATCAAAATGTTTAGAACTTCGTTGTTAATTTTAGTACAAAGAAGATATCCTCAATCTAATTAATAAACATCATAGCATGCGTTTTCTTTTGTGTTGGGAGTAGGGAAGGTGGAAGGCGTGTGAAATATTACTCTTGTTCTAGTTTAAATGCGCTTTTGAAAGTGTTATTAATCCTTTTTATAATAAGGTATTTAACAGTTTAAAGGAGTATTAATTTTTTATATACACACATATTTTATAACGGTGGTGAAAGAAAATAAAAATCAATACAATGTTAGGATTTAGTGTTTTTTTTGTCTTAATCCATGTATCTTTTAACTTGATCCGATCTTGTTTGAAATATTATTGAACATTAAATATTGGCACATTTCTTAAAGGGAATTCAAACCGTAATTCATTATATTGTGAGAGACTAGCCATTTATGTAGACATAACCCCTATAATAGGAGTTCGTGTAATTAACTGTATTTATTGTTTAGTGTGAATTAATTAAACTGTAAGGATAAACAAATTTTATACTTTTAACTATAAGTAAGTTCAAAGAAAGAAAGGTATCAAACAGTTACTCCTTCCAGTCATAAATACAATAAAAATAATAGAGGGATTTGTTTTGATCTTATAGGTAAAACACTTATTCACTTTATCCCTTAAATTTATGTTTTTTCCTTAACTCTCTCTCCATAGATATACACATTATGAGGGATTTCTATTAACGGAATAATTTTCAATATAAATAATTAAAATGAGTACATTAAGAAACCAACATATATCTTTTATAAATAACTAATTTAATTGATTTTTATAATCTTTACAAATTAATTATTTAGCATAGTAAAAGAGAGTAATATAGATTAATGTAATTTTTGGTTCCTTAAGTTTACTCTCATTTTTGCTTTCATCCATCAAATTTAAAACTAAAGGTTTTAATCCCTCAAGTTTAATTTTATTTAAAACATTGATCGGTATAATCTAATAAAATCTAGATCATTTTACCTCTTGAGAATTAAAATAACTGATTTTAAACTTGATGGACCAAAATAAAAAAGAGAGTAAATTTGAGAAAAAAACTATTGTATTAGTCTGAGCAATATATTATAACGGTTAAACTTGTTAATGCAATAGAAGCATAGTCAACTCATGCATTACATATGCATATTAATATATTAAGTGTTTTGATAAAAAAAAAAAAAGTTTACGTGAGTTAGATCCAACACTCATCAATGTAATGACATGGCTTCATGCTCAAAGAACGCTTGTAGAAGAACTCACAACGTTGTAATATATGAGTTAATTCTTTATCAATTAAATCAATCCCAAGTTGAAGGCAGTTTGCTTTAAAAGTATTAGATATCCATGATGCATTGAGATTTCCATTTGGTGAAGTGCATACTCTTGCTCTTGGGCGGCTTTTTTTTTTTTTTTTGGGTGCGGATTTGCATCATCTTCTTGCCATAATTAAACACCAAATCGAATAATATCATAAAGTCCAGCCTTATGAAGAGTCTTGAGAAGTCTCACAAGATCATTATTCCTAGAAAGAGTCATACAAACGTTGAACTGGTCCAAGAGACTCAGCAAAGGAAAGACAGAAAGAGATTTCTGAGAATCCAAATTGACTTGAGGGTGAGAGAAAAAGAATCATGCGTGGAGATCATCATCATCATCATTAACATGAACTAAAGGGAGTCGTATGTACCAAGTTTGGAAACAACCTCATGTCCCAAGGGAATATGCCAGAGCCAAGAGATCATCATCATTATGAAAAGTCTATTAAAATTAAAATAAGCTTTCTATATAGTTTCATAAAGTATCCTTTCATATTGCAAGACTTTCTAATGTCACTGGTATATCTTTTGGGGGGGGGGGTGTGTTTCAAAATTTTGATTTCAACATGTTTTTTGACTATTTATTTAACAACTAATCTAGTGATAAACTAATCAATATCTTGGGTGAAACTTCAATTATAGTATTTAAGTGACCTATCGTAAGATAAATTTAAAATTTTCATTGGATTTTGTTAAAGATTTTCACTTATTATTATTTAAATTTACTTTAATTGATTTTTCCTTTGGTTATCACACAAACACACCATGAGTGTGTTGATTTTATATAAGGTTTTATTTTGACATCTTAATTTTATAAAATTTTTATTCTAATAATGTTTGAATCAAGGGAGGCAAAAGATATTTTATAAAATTATAAAGTATTTTAGAAATTTCATATTTTTCTTGTCCATCAAACGATCCATTAACCTTGTTTGTTGTATTTCTCATATTTGCCCTTACTTCTAGCCGAAATACCCAAATCACACTTCGAAATTGAGTTTTGACCTTTGACGGATAGGGCTGGTTTGAAGGGTAGTAGTGGAGAGAAAATTCCCCCCTCCTATCCTTTAGTTTGAAATTTTTGAGAGAATTTTGGCTCCTCTTTCCTCTCCAGAGGTAAGGCTGAACAAAAGGCCCATAACCCGATGAATCCATTTAGACCTATCCGGAGATTTGTCCATTTGGGCCCACCCAAAAGTTACCTGAGAAAAGCAAGCTAACACATTAAACGGGACGGGCTACGAGCACACTGTCGGGCTACCCGTGCCTGCCAGTATATATTTACAATAATTTTATATGTTTATTTTAGTATAATATATAGATCTTTGGTTCTATGAACTAACGATTAGCCTTTGCCTAATGGTTATACCCTGGTTTATAACCTTAGATCCTGCATTTGATTCCTCATTCCTTTTCTTGCCTTTTGCACAACAGCACAAGCGAGGTTCCAGTCTTCATTCTTCAAGATCCAAAAGTGTCATTGACATGCTTCGTCGCTAGTTTCCTCTCTTCAAGCGAGCAACTGAGTGAGGTTCTCTCTTCATCCTTACCCTTATCGGTGACAACTAGCACCACATCCCACCCTTATTGCCTCCCTCCTCTCCATACTCTCCCAAAATCCCCTCTCAGGCCACCCTTGGCTCCGTCCTCATCACCACAGCCCACGAAATCAAATCACTGCAAAAAATCACTGTGAGAGCTCTCATATCACTCGGTGAAAATCACTGTGAGGTTCTTGCTCTTCCTCTGCCCCTCCCTCTCATCATCTTCTTCTTCCGTTTCTCGACTCTCCATCAATGTCGTGGAGCTGGAGGATCGAAGAGATCACGGTCTATTGCCATTGTGTTTCTGCAATCGAGGTCAAGGTCACATGCCTGCAACGGAGAGTTGGATCATGATGATGCTGCTGCAAAGGATTTTCCCGTTCTTCCCATAGAGGTGAGATATTCTTGGTTTTATATAAAAGGTTACTGGTCATGATCCTTTGGATTTGTTAGCAGTGGCAAGTCTGCTAATGAGACAGGAAGGATTTTTACAAGGTTTTGATGTTTTATTATCAGAAATGTAGTATGTGCTATTACTTGAGCTGCTTTTGTTTTTGCAATTAGCTTGGCTTATCGTTTATGGATTTAACTGAAATGTTTCCAAGCTGCAGTTGTGCTTTGTGTTATGCTTCTTTTGTTGTTTGCTGTAAGTCTTCATTGGCATGTTCAGTCTACCAATTTTTTTTAAAAAAAAGTAAACGGGCAGCCCGTTAACCAGTTTGAACCCGACGGGTTTCAGGGCAGCCCGTTTAATACTGGCTAAAACAGGTTGCAGTCAGGGTCAGGCTCAACCCAAACCCGTATAAGTATAAACGGGCAGGCCACGGGTTGGCCATCAGGCCGGCTCGCCCAATTCTCTGCCCTACCTAAGGGTGTGTTTGGTTCTTCAGAAGGAAGCATATGGAAGGTTAATCAAGGGAATGTAATAGGAGGGATGGGGAAGTTGTTGGTTTTGTGTCTTGAAAGGGAGGTGAGAGAAAGAGAGATTTCTTGTATGATTCAAGAAGAGAAGGAAGAGGAGCATATCTAAAATTGTCAAATATACCCTTTTTTCTTTATTTACATTTGTTACTTCTTCGTTTATTATATTGATTTATATCTAAATTATTATTTCTTAATTTTTAATTTTTGAATCTCAATAACATATTATCTCATTTATATATGATAAAACAATTTTATATACATTTTAAATCATGATTTTTGTAAAATTAGAAGATGAGTTGGATCAAAATAGTAGCAGGTCAAGTGTATGACAAGAGATAAGTGTGTTATTCAAAAGAAAATAAAATATTATACTAATGGTATTATGTTATAATTATAAGAAACGTGTGATTTATCAAAATATTGATGCTAGTATGGGAAGATACAATGATTTTGAAATTGTAAAGAAAAAATTAAGAAAAATTTAATAAATGCTATAAATACATTATAATGGTGGATGTCTATAGACTCTTGATTCCCTAAGCAATAAGTACTATACATGAATTGTTGTTGAGAAACTAAAGAGGTATTAAATGTACAAAGTATCACAATGTATGTACAAAGAGTTACAATGTATATCCATCCATCTTGATTGTACTATTTATTACTCATGGCTCTTGAAGGTCACTCTTAGATGCCTATAAATAGGGCTTTGTACATAGCATACAACACACATCCAAAAGTTGAATAGAATTCCTCTCAAAGTTTCTCATTCCTCTCAAACTCTTTCATTCTTCTCAAAGTTTCTCTTTTCTTTATCTATTTACTTTTAATTTACAACACTATCAGCACGATAGTTCTGCCAAATGTATGCTTCCCTTAGAGTTTTCTTAGCAATTTCTTCTACTTTCTTTTATCATATCTTTTCAATCAATTTGGGATAATGTGAGCCACAATATGAAATTATGATAACTCTTTTACCAATTGTTTTAAACATCAAGTTTTATGGTGAAGATTTGATTTTTTATTACTTGCCATTTTAATCTCTTTTACAAGTTTTTATACATTATGAATATTGTTATTTTAGTTTGAATCCATATATACATATTTTAACAAAAACTATATTATTCATTTTTAAAAATTCATTTTCTAGAATTAATCTTAATTCTTATTACCGTTTTAGATAGGATAGTGTTCAATCCTATCAAACTAGAATTTGAAGCCCTTGATATATCTGGCAAAAAAATTATTTATTGTAGATATTGGATGGTGAAATCCATTTAAATACCAAGGGCCTTGAAAATGCTATTTTACTAGAAAATGTTGCGTCTAATCATAACGAGGCAAAAACAATGATCTTCCTTCTTTATCATATTCATGAAGGATTAAAAACGGAATATTTAATAGTAAAAGATCCGCTGAATTTATGGAATGCCTTGAAAGAAAGGCTTGATCAACAGAAAATGGTTACATTGCCTAAGGCATTAAAAAGGCTATAAGAAATATTCTGAATTAATTTCATGCTTAATTGTTGAATAAACGATGACTTGTTCATGAAAAATCATGAAATACACCCCACAGGATCGGTTTTGATTCTTGAAATAAATGCATAAATGCATAATAATTATGGTAGAGGGTGTAGCCGTGACAGTGGCCTAGGTCACGGTACAGGACACAAAAATTCTCATTATCGAAGTGGTTGAAATATTAATCATGACAACCAAAAGAAAAGAAATAATGAGAAAAGGCACAAGAATGATTTCAATACCATAAAAGCCCTTGAAAATAAATGTCATTTGTATGGTATGAAAGGGCATTAGACACGAGCATGTCGCATCTGCTCAAGCCTCACTCGAAAATAGTGGCAATAATGCCGAAGAAATATGATGTATCATGATAATAATATCAAGGCAAAATGTGCATTTAAAGATGATAATCTTGTATGCCTTGATGGACTAGAAGACATTAAGGGTCTTGACAAAATGATACATTTGGATAATAATTAATATTATAATAATTACATTTATGTTTTTAAGGAGCATTTATATTTTATTTCTATCTTTTTTCTTTTAAATTTTGCTTTTAATATACTTTTGAAGAATATAAATGATTCACATCATATGGTTGAATATATGTTTAGTAGGCATTGCTATGACAAATACGATATTGAAAAGTAGAAAGTATTTTTGTCATATAATTATGAGAGATGCAAATATAAATACTATAACAGGTAATACAAAATTATTGAAGACTCCAGAAGAGCTACAATTGTATTACCCAAAGGAACGAAGCTTGTTATAAATGATGCATTGTTTTCTACCAAGTCTCAAAGAAATTTATTAAGGTTCAAAGATATCCGATGCAATGGGTATTATATTGAGACAATTAATGATGGGAATGATGAATATTTGTATATTACAAATATTACATCAGGAAAGAAATACATCTTAGAAAAATTATCAACACTATCTTCTGGTTTGTACTATACAACTATTAGTACAATTGAGACAAATGCTGTAATAAACCATAAAGATGTTGATAAAGATATATCTACAGTTTGGCATGATTGGTTGAACCATTTTGTATCATCTATAATGAATTTAATGCTTGACATGCAATACTAAACTAACAGTTTACTGATGAATTTAATGCATGTCATGAGATAGTAAACTAGAAGTTTACTAATTAATACAGGCAAACAGTTTAATAAGATAAACCAGAAGTTTATCAATGAATTCAATGTTTGCCATGACCGGTTAGACTATCCCGGTTCAATTGTCATGTGGGAAATGATTGAGAATAAATGTGGACATACCCTGAAGTGATATTGATACCATTATTTCTCATATGCTACATGTTACAAGGGAATATGTATTATTATATCCTCATAAAGTTGAATATAATGTGAGCATTTCACATTCTCAAAATGAATACAGGAATATATTTATGGGATGGTGAACCCACATAGTGAACCATTTAGTTACCACATGGTTTTAATTGATGCATCAACTAAATGGTCTCACGTTTGTTTATTATCTTCTTACAACCTGAAGTTTGCAAGATTCTCTACTCAACGTATAGTTAAGAGTATATTATCCTGATTATTCGATTGAAAATGCTATAGTGCTAATGAGTTTACTTCACTAGCCTTAACGAGGATTGCACATCCCTTGAAATTGATTTGAGTATTTTGAACTTCATGTTCATACGCAAAATGGACTAGCAGAATGATTGGTTAAATGGTTGCAACCTCTTTACATAAGATATAATCTCCCATATTTTGTTTAGGAACTAGTCATTTTGCATGAAGCAACATTTATTCACATAAGGCCTACAAGTTATCATAAGATATCTCCTTTATAGTTGGTTTCTGGTTAAAAATCAAATATTTCCCATCTCAAAATCTTTTTGTTGTGCTATATATGTTTTTATTACTCCACCACAACACATAAAGATGGATCCTCAAAGGAGATCGGGAATCTATGTAGGCTTTGAATCTCGTTCAATAATTAAGTATATTGAACCATTAACTGGAAATTCATTTACGGCACAGCATGCCGATTGTCATGTTGATGAGACACTATTTCCACTATCAGGGGGAGAAAATAAGCATATGGATAAAGTTAAAGATAAGGAAAAATAAATTATATGGAATACCTTATCACTTGCTCATTTAGATCCTCGAACAAAACAATGTGAGTAAGAAGTTGAGAAAAATAATTCATTTGTAAAATATTGCAATGAAACTGTCGGATGCATTTACTGATACAAAAGGATAACTAAGTCTCATATTCCAGTTGAGAATGCTCCTATTAGAATTGATGTCCCAAGAGGACAAGTGGTTAGTTCAAATGAAATTATACCACATTTAAGCGTGGTAAACCATCTGGTTTCAAAGATAAAAATCCTTGAAAAAGGAAATGAGCAAATAATAATGATGGTCAGTATAAGGAGGCTACCATTGATAAATATCTTTAAAGACCCGTGACATATCTAATCAAATGACCCCTGAAGAGGTCCAGGTACCTGATAATGATGATGAGATCTCAATATAAATTATGTCACTATGGGAAAGATATGGAATCGGAAAGATGTTATCATCAACGATACATTTACATGCAATATTGCTATTGAAATAATAAATGAGGATCTTTCACCTAAATCTGTCGAAGAATGTCGACATGGACAAGATTGACCAAAATGGAAAGAAGCAATTCAATCGGAATTGAATTCACTATCTAGACATCAAGTTTTTGAACTTGTTGTCCAAATACCTATAGGAGTAAAGCCTGTAAGGTATAGATGAGTTTTTGTGTGAAAAAAAAAATGAGAAACATGAAGTCATGAAGTATAAAACACGATCGTAGCACAAGCTTTTTTGTAAAAACCAGGAATATATTATGAGGAGACTTATTCTCCTGTGAAGGATGCAATTACTTTCAAATATTTAATTAGTATGTCAATACATTAAAAACTTGACATGCATTTAATGGATGTTGTTACAGTATATGAAAACTCCTGAAAGCTTCAAATTGCCAAATGACCATGAAGATTCACGTGAAAATTATACAATACGTATGCAAAAGTCCCTGTATGGGTTGAAACAATCTAGACAAATGTGGTATAATCGTCTCAGTGACTATTTGATCAAAGAAGGATATCAAAACAATTCATTATGCCCTTGTATCTTTATTAAAAGGGATGGATCGGAGTTTACCATAATTGTTGTTTATGTTGATGATTTGAATATTGGCACTCCTAAAGAGCTTCAAAAAGTGATTGATTGTTTGAAGAAAGAATTCGAGATGAAAGATCTCGGAAAGACAAAATTTTGTCTTGGTTTACAAACTAAGAATTTAACCAATAGCATATTTCTTCATCAATCAAATTATATTGACAAAATTTTAAAACAATTTTATATGGATAAAGCTCATCCATTAACTACACCAATGGTTGTAAGATCACTTGATATAGAAAAAGATCATTTTCACACTCGAGGAATTAAAGAAGAACTACTTGGTCCAGAAGTACCATAACTTAGTGCTACAGGTGCACTAATGTATCTTGTTAATTCAACTCGATTAGATATTGCATTTGCTGTAAATTTGTTAGCAAGATTTAGTTCTTCTCCAACTAGAAGGCATTAGAATGGAGTTAAGCACATACTCCGATATTTTCGAGGGACATCACATATGGGATTATTTTATTCTAATGAATCTGGATCACATTTGATCGGTTACGAAGATGCCGGATTCTTATCAAATCCACAAAAAGCAATATTTAGCTACCACATCATCAAATCATGCAGAAATTATTGCAGCACACGAGGCAAGCTGAGAATATGTCTGGTTAAAGTCACTAATTCATCATATCTAGAAGATGTGTGGATTTTTAGAATAAGATCCCAACAATTTCCCCTAAATCTATTTTTCATTCATAATCTTTGTGAAGAAGGGTGAAATAGATATTGAACAAATTAGCTCAAGCAACAATCTTGCAGATTTATTCACCAAGTCTCTTCCAGGTGCAACATTTCAAAAGCTTGTTTATGGCATCGGTTTTTGTAGATTCAGAGATTTCAAGGATATCATCATGAGGGGGAGTCGATACACGCTGTACTCTTTTTCTCTTCTCTAGATTTTGTCCCAATGGGTTTTCCTAGAAAGGTTTTTAATGAGGCAGCATTAAAAAGTGTATCAATAAATGATGTACTCTTTTCTTTAACTGGGTTTTGTCCTACATGGTTTTTCTAGTTAAAGTTTTTAATGAGGCACATTCATAATGGACGTCCAAGGGGAGTGTTATAAATACATTATAAGGGTGGATGTCCATGGACTCCTGATTCCCTAAGTAATAAGTACTATACATGAATTGTTGTTGAGAAACTAAAGAGGTATTCAATGTACAAAGTATCACAATGTATGTACAAAGAGTCACAATGTATATCCATCCATCTTGATTGTACTATTTATTGGTCATGGCTCTTGGAGGTCACTCTTAGATGCTTATAAATAGGGCATTGTACATGGTATATAACACACATCCAAAAATTGAATATAATTCCTCTCAAAGTTTCTCATTCCTCTCAAATTCTCTTATTCTTCTCAAAGTTTCTCTTTTCTTTGTCTATTTACTTTTAATTTACAACAATAAAGAATTAATAACATATTCAAGAGGCAAGGAAAAAAATTCACTCTTCAGTTGTTACATAGCAGAGAAAAAGAGAGAAAAGTAAGCTCTAGTATAAAGGATATAACTATAATAATGTGCTTGTTTGGGAACACCGTTTCCTCAACGGTACACGCAAGCCAAGATAAAAACATCTCAAAATCTGTAAAAACAATCTCAAAATTCATAAAAATCTATCTTAAAATCCGTAAAATCATCTTGAAATCTGTAAAATACCTCAAAATTTGTAAACTCATTTCTCCCAACGGAATTCTCAAACACACACAATATAATAAATGCAACCTGGCTAATTTAGTTTAAATTGTAACAAATTTTCTCACCCCTTGGAGAGCCCGACTTTTGGAGATGAGGAGAGATAGGGGAAGGATGAAAAAAGAAATATAAAAATTGGTTTTTGTATGCAACCTAATGTTGTTACTATTTTACCCTTATTAAAATCCTAATTTCCAACAATACCGTAAAAACATACAATAAACCTCCAATTCGATCTGTTGCGACTTACCGGCGTCGGCGTGGGGTCTTCCTAAGCACAGCCTATTGCTCCGTGGACGAGGTTTTTCTTTTCTTTTCTTTTCTGTTATTTTGGATCTTCCTTAGCGCCTCTTTGCTCCGTATGATCTTCGTATTGGAAATTGGAATGATTTCAACTTTTCATCTGGGTAATAGACAAATTTGCTTATATATAGTTCTCGTCTTCCTAGCTGATTCTCTCTGTCTGTGTAGGCATTTATGATTTGTGAGGGGATGTAAGTGCTGCAAGTTAGAAATTTGCTTATAGATGTGCGAATATGTGCCCCCGGGGGGGGTAAGTTAGAAATTTGCTTATATATGCCTGAATTTGCAAATTAGAAATTTCCTTATGTACTTGCCGCCTGGAGGGGGGTTAGTGCTGCAATCTGAATTGCCATCTGTGCTTTATGATATAGAGTTAGAGTGGCAACCATAATCCCCCTTCTATTGTTTCTCCTTCCTGGCAACCTCAGTTTAAGTTTTTCTTAAAAAAATCCTCAAAAATGCTGCGTTATTTTTCTTAAAAAAAAAATGCCAATTAAACCCCACAACGTGCCCCTGCATATTATTCATTGTTTTAGTTTGTCTAGAGATGTTTTCTATCAGTAATTAATTGTCCATTCAACTAGATGGACGTATTCTCAAGATGTTCACTGTATATTTTTGTTATGTCTTGGTTATCCCTGTGCATGATCATTGTAGCTAGTTGTGTCATCTGCTCTGTTACATATTGATTTCATTAAACTAAGTGATAGCATCAAGGATACAAGAGCAGAATAACTAAATTGATTCTCAGATGCTTACTTATTTCTGAAATTGTCTTGCAATTCGTAGTACAATCTATGCAATCTGGATTTGGGTTCTTCTTGGGCATCGTTTGTGATTAATGCTCAAACTGCATTTTAAATTTCCTTTTAGGCATGTAGATGGGATTGTAATCTGTTCTCCTTTTCCTCTTTCTTTTTTAATAATTTTCATGTGTCAGATCAAATGGATAAGTCTTGATCAGATGAGAAAGATTCACTTTAAAATCCATAAATGATAATGATTTCTTAGCCCTTTCTAGTTATATTTTTCTGCTCTCTCACCTGAAGAACTTTCCACTTTCAGATTTATCTATCTATTTATTTTTATATATAAAATATTGTTGCTGGCTGCATTAACTCTCTCTTCCATTCACTCTAGGAACTATTTATTATACTGATTCCAACAAGATATTTCACAACAAAATGCAACATTCTATGGATGATCAGATAAAGAATTTCTATTTCGAATTTTCTCCTTGGCTTGGACTGTGAGATGATTTTTCCTTATATAACCTTGCAGTCAAATCAGAAACAAGAGCGTATTTGGTTATGATGCATCAAGAGCATGTTTCCTTATGATATTATCAGAGAAAATTCGAATATGATGCATCGAATTCGAATATTTGATTTTGAACATACTGGAGGCATTTTCCCCTGAAATGGTTGAAGCGTCCAACGCATCAAACATTAATCAAAGTTTCATGCTTTCCATCATGATTCTCAGAAATCATGGCGTTCATGAGAAACTCTTGTGCTCTTGCAAAGCCACTTCTATTTTATGCAGACAACACCATCGCTCTTCTACTAGATCTTCCTCTTCGGCTCCAACTACTTCTCAATCAATTGTGAAAATGGTATGCTCATTGGTGTGTGATTCTTACTATCAGCAAGCCCACATGAGAGTGTCGCATCCAAGGCTTCATCTCAATGTGGACACAGATTCTTTGACTCATGAGCAAGCCGTAACAGTGGTTGCTTCACTTGCAAGTGAAGCTGGATCAATGGTAGCATTGAGTTTCTGGAATTGGGCAATTGAGTTCCCAAAGTTTCGGCATTTTATGCGACTCTACATCGTTTGTTCGATGTCGTTAATTGGGAACAGAAACTTCGAAAAAGCCCATGAAGTGTTGCGGTCTATGGTGAAGATCTTCATTGAGATTGGCAAGTTGAAGGAGGCTGTAGATATGGTTATTGAAATGCATCATCAGGGTTTGATTCCCAGTACTCAAACATTGAATTGGATTATAAAGGTTACTGGTGAAATGGGGTTGGCTGAATATGCAGAAGAAGTGCTCGAAGAAATGTGTGTGAGAGGGGTTCGCCTAGATTCTACAAGCTATAAGTGTATGGTTATTGCATATTGTAAAATAGGTAATATTTCTGAAGCTGATAGGTGGTTAAGTGCCTTGCTTGAGAAGGGCTTTGTGATTGATAATACAACATTTACACTAATAATCAGAACCTTATGTGAAAAGGGTTTCACAAATAGAGCATCATGGTATTTTCATAAACTAAGTGCTATGGGTTTGAAGCCAAATTTGATTAACTTCACATCGATGATTGAAGGTTTATGTAAAAGGGGAAGCGTCAAGCAAGCATTTGAAATGTTGGAGGAGATGGTTCAGAAAGGTTGGAAACCCAATGTGTATACACATACAGCATTGATTGATGGTCTTTGCAAGAAAGGGTGGACTGAGAAAGCATTCAGGCTTTTTCTTAAGCTTGTTCGGAGTGAAAACCACAAGCCGAATGTCCTAACTTATACAGCAATGATAAGTGGGTATTGTAGAGAAGGCAAACTGAACCGGGCCGAAATGCTGCTTCACAGAATGAAGGAACAGGGATTAGTCCCAAACACAAACACATACTCAACACTTATTGATGGACAATGCAAAGAAGGTAACTTCAATCGAGCATATGAATTGATGAATATAATGGGCAATGAAGGCTTTATCCCCAACATATGTACATATAATGCTATTGTGGATGGCCTTTGCAAAAAGGGAAGGGAACAAGAGGCTTACAAATTGCTCAAGAATGGTTTTGATCACGGGTTGAAAGCTGATAAAGTCACCTATACTATTCTCATAGCTCAACATTGCAAACAGGCAGATATTAATCAGGCTATGGTTCTGTTCAATAAGATGGTAAAGAGTGGCATGCAAGCTGACATTTATTCGTACACCACTTTAATTTCATCCTTCTGTAAGCAAAAGAGAATGAAGGAAAGTGAGATGTTTTTCAATGAAGCTGTAAGAAGTGGGCTAGTTCCATCTAAGGAAACGTATACGTCCATGATATGTGGGTATTGTCGGGAGGGAAATTTAAACTTGGCTATGAAGTTTCTTCATAGGATGAGTGACCATGGTTGTGCTCCAGATAGTATTACTTATGGTGCTCTTATAAGTGGTCTTTGCAAAGAGTCAAAGTTGGATGAAGCTCGTGTTTTGTATGACATCATGATAGAAAAAAGGCTAATCCCATGTGAAGTTACTCGGGTCACTCTGGCTTATGAGTATTGCAAGATAGATGAATGTGGCTCTGCTATGGTAATCCTCGAAAGGCTGGAAAGAAAACTCTGGATTCGAACGGCTAATACATTGATCAAGAAACTAAGTAGTGAGAGGAAAGTAGGCATGGCAGCCATGTTCTTTCACAAGTTACTAGACATGGATCCTCATGTCAATAGAGTAACATTAGCGGCCTTTATGACAGCATGCTATGAGAACAATAAATATGCTCTTGTTTCTGATTTAACTGCAAGGTTATATAAGGAAAAATCACCTCACAGTCCTAGCCAATGAGAAAATTTGAAATATAAATTCTTTATCTAATCATCCATAGAATGTTGCATTTTGTTGTGAAATATCTTGTCGGAATCACGGAATCATAATTCCTCTTGGTGAAAATTCTGTCAAGATTTTGTGGCTTCTTGTGTTGATTTCTATATTGGAATAGCTTGATCAATTCATGAGCTATGAAGAACAACAAGGGCATAGCACCTCGGGTAACCTTGTATGTCCCTCTCCCTCTTAGAATACTGGGAATTTTTGTAGATCGAAAATATCAGATCAAAGTTTAGGAATTTTTGTAGTTTCTCTGGTTTATGCTTCCTTTTCATTTATGGATCAAGTGGATAGCAAATAATTGCTCAATGATTTTGATATTTCACCGCTTTATATGACGCTAGTCTATGTAGTACATAAAAGTAAGTAGCGTTGTCTCTGGTTGAAATCAAGCTATTTACCGATATAATTTGAAGCATTTTGTTTACTCATTAAAAACTTAAAACTGAATAATATATTTTATTTAACACTACATCCTGCGTTAGACGGTTAAGTATGGTATTGTTGAAAGTCTTGTTGCCTCAGAAGTCATCATTATTGTGTCATACATACGTGCGTGCGTGCGTGCATCCAGTACCCGTTTTCATATTCGCTCAGGTTCTCAGTCAAGCAGTGGGGGAGAGGTACGTAACCCATCAGACGAATCGATCGGAAAGCAATTTTCTGCCCCTGCGCGTTCGAGTCGAGCACCATTCACTACAGGAGCCTCTTCCAGCAATTCAGAACGACAATATCGGAGGGAAAGAGGGCTCTGTTATCGCTGTGGGGAAGTTTTTAAGCTGAGACATCTTTGTAAATCATCCTTTTCGCTCATGGAAATCACAAAGGAGGATGAAGTGGTCATGTCCCCATTAGAAGGAGACGAGGCTGAGATTGTTGACAACAATGCTGAAATTTCTTTTAACGCTATTTTTAGGGAAATCCTCAGAGTCAACAATGAAACTCCAAGGACAAATACAGGGTCATCGCGTGACTATACTTGTTGATAGTGTCTCCACTCGTAATTTTTTTGTCGGATGCCTTGGTTGTTGAATTAAAAATTCCAGTAAATATTGTTTCCATTCCGGGGGGAAATAACACTATTCATTTACATAGTATGCAATGGACTGAAGCTTCAATCGTAGATGAGGTTAGTGCTCGATTTACAGAACCTATGGAAAGAGAATTTGCAAACGTGTTTGATGAGCCGATGTCTTTGCCGCCTTCCAGGGGCTACTATCACTCTATTCCCTTGACCCCAGCTCATTTCCACCCAATCGAGGCTGTATCATTACACTCTATAAAAATGAAATTGTGTGTGTTTAGAAATCTGTTGAGAGAATAATTTCACACAAGTCAAGACAAATATGTGAGAAGAATTTTGTCTTGATTTCCGCAAACGTGATTGCCAAACATGCATATTGACTCTCGAATAACAGCATTGTTAGAGCATGGTTTCATCCAACCCAATTTAAGCATTTTTGCTAGTCATGTATTACTAGTAAGCAAAAAGGATTGTTCTTGGATAGACTCTGTCTGGATTATCGTAAACTTAACAAAATCATGATTCCATATACGTACCCCATCCCTAATATCGATGAATCGCCCAATGAATTGCATAGAGCTGCTTGCTTTTCTAGAATTGATTTGCGTTCTGGGTATCAACAAATGTGTGCGCTTCCATCGGGTCAGTAGGACAGTTGAGTTGATATCTTCTAATTCATGTATTTGTTTGACCTGCACAAGCAAGTTTGTCCTGTGTTTTTCTTTCTTATTTAATAAATAAAAGAAAGAAAATTATATTGTAATTGGTGGGAATGTGCTTGATGTAATGGATAATGATGCTGATTTTTGTTGAAGAATAGAGGGAACAAGCAGGAGACTCTGAGCAGGTTTCAGGGTGAAATATATTACGTGCGTGCGTGTCTCTCTCTCTCTCTCTCTCTCTCTATATTACATTAGATTAGAGAAACAATATATATCTCATTGTTTGTGTAGTTTTTAAATTCTGAAGAAGCTTACGAGCCTTTTCTTTTATTTTTCGATTCATCTCCATGTTCCTCCCTTTGAGACTTTCACCTTCGTTGATCCAATAAATCACTTTTAATCTCATAATAATTCAAATAAAATAATCTTTTGAATGGAAAAAATGCAAAATTATCCTTGAACAATTCTAAAAACTAAAATAAAATTTGTAAAATCGTCTTTACATGTAATTTTAAACTATGTACATGTGTGTGTGAAACATGCGCACACGATCATTCTCCCAAATCATGATCAATCCAAAATTTCATTCTAACCTATTGATATTAAGGTTAATATGTATATTTGGTTCGGAAAGTTTTTGCTCTAGTAATATTTTTTTTAGTTTTCCGCTCGGTTTCCGGAACTTCGCCTTGACTAATTCAGACCCAACCCACGTCGCGCACCTGGAAATGGTGGGTGAGTCTCCCAACAGTGGCTTCTGCATACATAATGACTCAAACTCGAGACCTTACTTGAATTAGAACAAACCGCTTACCACTTGATCCAACCAACCATTGGTTTTACTCTAGTAATATTGTTCCTGAAGCTTTTTTCATGAAAGATTGTTTTAGAGGTATTAGGGCCCATGTTTGGTGGAAAGAATCCATTTTGTTGGAAATGAATGAAATGGATTGGAGAATATGGAAAATTTTCGACGCAACAGCAGCAGGAAGGAAAAAGGAAAATGATAAATTACAAAAGTTGAAAAAACAACTATGAAATATGAAATCTCTATACTATCCCTAACTCTCAAGAAAAAAAAATTGCTCTCTTCGTCTCCTTCCTTCCTCCCTTCACTGTTCGTTCAACATTCATCAAGATAAGTCATAAAAAAATTTAAATCAGATCAGCAAAGCAGTGTTGATTCAACAGAGTAGATGGCCACATTTGAAAGGAGGGTAGAAGTAGATCGAAGGGTAGATAGAAGATGATGAAGTTGACAGGGAAAAAAAAAGGAAGAAGCAAATTTGAGGAGATTGAGGTGGCTGAACTTGAACAAGATTTGGATAGTTCAACAGCGTAGTCCTCCAACAGCAATCACGACACTTTCTCGACAATGACGAGTGAGAGACTGAGAGTCCGACGAAAGGAAGGTCAAGGAAGAAGATGGATATACTTTGGAGGATTATTGGGTCTTTTCTCATCATTTTCCCACGGGAAAATCCGCTTCACTTGCTTAGGCCCCGTTTGGTTGGCTGAATTTCGAACAATTTAATGGAATGGAATGGAAAATTTTTAAGGGTGTGCTGTTTGGTTGGCACTGAATGGAAAATAGGTTGATGGGAAAATTTTCGTTTGGTTGAGTTAAAATTTCAGGAGAGAGAGTAGGAAAATGATGAAATGACGTTATTGCCCTTAATTATAAATAGAAGATGTGTCGGGGAAAATTTAACTTTTTATTGTATTCAGTTGAGATTAAAGGCATTCGAATGAATTTGTAATGTGACAGTGATAAACCATTATTTTAGAGGGGATTATTGCACCCAATATGAACATCAAAGAGATCTTATTTGAGCATAAATGTAAGAAATTAGAGATTAATGGTGCTAATGAGGGATTAAAGGAATTGATTGCTAATTGTGAGATATATTGTCACTCCTTGGAATTTTCTATTTTTTTTTATTACATTTTCTGCTGAACATACAGGAATTGATGGGAACGCTGCGTTTTGGGGGGAGGATAACAGGAGCCTAACTGAACAGTAGCAACC
>JANTPZ010122289.1:0-29252 GCA_025593235.1 Vachellia pachyceras | reverse complement strand
TAATTTGATAGGTCATGTTAGTTAATTGGATTTGTGTGCTGGGAGATATGAATTTTTGAAATTGTGTCTTGTTTCTGGAATGAAATCTGGAACAGTTTGTATTTGACGAAATTCTGGGAATGATATGGCTGTGATGGACAGAATTGAGTATTTTTATATGAAACTATACTGAAAGAGCTTCACATAGGAATTTGAACCACCCCAATTGGAGTTATATAGCATTAATTATGATTTTTGAAAGTTTAGTCAACATGTTGACAGTTTTGGTTACTATGCGAATTTAAGAAAGAAAGTGACCAAATGTAAGTTGTAGGACCTCAAGGGTGAAAGTAAGCCTTTCGAGCTAATGTCGCCCATTAAACATTCACTTGTCATGGCTCTAATAATGTTATTAATTCCCTAGGACCATAACGTGACAAAGAAAAAGCTATGGTTAGAAGATCAAGGTACTAAAGGAGGAGGCGAAGTCTAAAAGGTAGTGAACTTACTTACTTGTATGTATGTGATGTTTATGTTATGCATCAATTTGCTGTAGTGCCTTGCTAGATTATGTGAAGCATGTATGAATGAATGAAGCTCTGTTTTTGTTTTTACTATGGCCATAAGTATATTTCACAAAACATTGAACACGCAACATTTCATTATATGAAATGTTTGTAATGTGCATTTCATGAGCCTATGTAAGGCAAGCATATCATGCACTAGCATTCATCCTACATGCATTGTTTGTAATGTTTGCTACTGGGATTCCTCGAATCTCACCCTCCCCCATTAACCATTTCTAGGTACAAGTGTATCAAAGAGTAAGGAGAAAATTTATGAAGTTAAAGCAAGGAATTTGTTATGAGCATGGTTATGTAATATGTGATGTGAAACGTATGCATGTATGGATGATATATGATAGCCAAGAACTCCTAAATGAATGATCAAATATGGTTCAAAAAGGATTAGGACTTAGGGTTTCAAAAAGATGAAGTTTGAAAATGAAAAGTTTGGTTTTTATCAAAGTGAAGTTGGTCAAACCCTGAATGTTGACCAGTTTCAAAATAGGGTAAATGAACTCCAATTGAGCTGAAATTTTACAGAAAAATAGTTGGCATTGTAACATTTAAAACAAGACAAATAACAATGGATTTAGAGTTTTGTACAGAAAGTTATGATGTTCCAAAGATTGAAGAAAATCATTGAAAATCTTGGAAAATGAAAAATTGCCAAATGAACAGTACTTTTCACGCTATAAACTGTATCAATTGGACAAGCTAATGACTTAATGAGTATTTTTCCTTTATAGAGGAACTTATAAGCTTCAAGAAGAAATTGGAAGCACTCAATTTTGATTTTTCTAGAATTAGTTATGAATTTTCAAAGTTTACCCAAAAATCTGTGAATAGTGACGTGAATAGTAACCCTAAACTTGAAAATTTTATTTTTCACTCTTTGGTTACTCTAAGTCACTAAAGGCCTAAAGGTTCTTCCAAATAGATATTTAATGAAGCTAAAGGTAAAGATTAAGGAGTGTCACATATTCCATTATACCTGCATAAGATTGGATTAATTAGTAGGCAACCATCGTACTTTATACTGTGTGTCAAAGACGCAAAATAACAAGCATATTGTGTAAGCGCACGGCTTTAATATCTATCAGGAAAAAGAGATATTTAACACTGGCCATTTGTATGCTATTAAGCATAGATCTCTCCTCAAGCCCTTGGTTAAGTAAAATTAATGTTTGGTGATTTCAGAGATCTCAGCTTTCAATACATAAAGAAAAGTCGGTCATATCACCATTGTCAAAGATGTGATACTAAGTTCCTTGATGGATCTTCTCCTTTCCCCAAAAAAAAAAAGGAATAAGAAGAATGCTTTGTCAATTGTCCAAGCCCATCAGTTCTTGCACCAAAAGTCATGTTAATCATACGTCAATAAAATCATTCATTTCATGGGCTTTTGAATACAGACTTTCATTTTGCTCAAAAAAAAAGAATACAGACTTTCACAATGGAACCTCTTTCAAATCCTGGAAAGTTGAGTTACTCACAACAAGGTTCAATATTTAATTTGTTCTGGAACTTCCTAGCAGCTATACCAGATACGGTAAATAAGGTAGCTCCATTTCCAAACATGTAGAACCAACACTTCAAGTTTCTTATTGGAAATATTTTCTAGAATCTGTGAAGATATAGCTCCAGATATAAGTTTCAACATTACAAAAAAGAGCCAATGATCATTAACAACCTAAGGATCATTAATGAAATTGGCGTTTCCCAGTGGAGAAGCTAATTTCAATCATGGAAATACCATTTTTATGCACAAGGGAGTCAACCTACCTCTATTGGCACCTGCAATCTGTATAAAATCTATAGTCCATGTGAAATAATTTCATTTAAAAATAAGGGATTGAAAATTTCACATCAATCAAAAGATATTCAGGTAACAATAGAATAAAGCAACTGCTTAGTATCAACTCTAGTAAGGGCCAAAGTTCCCAAAACTTCATGATCCTAATTAGGTGAGGCAGTTCTAAAATTTGACAAGACTCTGTGTTAACATTTTAAGTAAGCATCATCTTACAAAATGAGCTAAAGCACTCAGATTTTCTAAAAATATCCTAGAAAATGCTTGCTTTACGGGCTTTTAATGCCTATTTTATCCAGTGGGATAAAGTTTTGTTACGTTTTTTTTTTGCTTTATAATATATGACACATGATTGGAAGAAATATGATCAGAGGAAGTATATAATAGACAAACCAACCAAGGATGAGAAACACACCTCAAGAAGTTTCATATATAGAATTTTAAGTGTTGCATCACCACCTAGAACTGACTCTGCATCTGTTAAGACATCCTCAACAGCTGGCAACAAAAAATTTCAGTATACAAGGAAGAAATACCATCTAGTTTTGACTGAGATAAAAAAGTAAACAAGTAGGAATCCTTAAACCAAAATTTAGCTATAAGTAAATGACATTGACATTAGTTGGAATATGGGCAATTCACGTAGGAGAGAAAACCCCTACTGTTAAAAAATCATAGCCCCTAAACGAGATTAATTACTACTACATCAAACAACCTCAAAGACAGAAAATTCAAAGATTGTTGTCAAAGGAAGTATATGATAGTCAAACCAACTAAGGATGAGAAACACACCTCATGAAGTTTCATATATATAATTTTAAGTGTTGCATCACCACCTAGAACTGACTCTGCATCTGTTAAGACATCCACAACAGTTGGCAACAAAAAAATTTCAATATGCAAGGAAGAAATACCATCTAGTTTTGACTGAGATAAAAAAGTAAACAAGTAAGAATCCTTAAGCCAAAATTTAGCTATAAGTAAATGACATTGACATTAGTTGGAATATGGGGCAATTCACGCAGGAGAGAAAATCCCTACTGTTAAAAAATCACAGCCCCCAAACAAGATTAATTACTACTACATCAAACAATCTCAAAGATAGAAAACTCAAAGATTGTTGTCATTGCTTAATAGTGTATATTCCTTCATGTTATCTTTTATAAAGTGGAAGGGATATTTTCCATTTAAATATTGTTATAAATTTGAAGCCCATTTCTATATTAACAAGTATCTTATGCATTCATATATTAAGAATAAAACAGTGCAATGAACCCCTATATGATACCTGTGACCACATTTTATAAGAATAAAACAGGTATCTTATGCATTCATATATTAATAGCATATAGACAATGCAATGAACCCCTGCATGATACCTTTGTTAACTTTGAGAGGGCCTTTGTAGAACTTTTCAGCAATGTCTATATTTGAAGTAATGAGATAAGTGATGTTGTTACATCTAATTTGTGGTATCATTTAGCTGAGAACCTTTATAATCAAGGGGCAAAATTTTATTCGTATTTTAAACATATGAGCGGGTGCACATTGTTATTGCATTCTCCCCAGCATTGGATTAGATCACATCCTAAATACATACAAATGCTCCTGAGCAAATCAAGAAAAAAGATGTAGAGAGATAGTCACTCACTATTAAAATTACTCTTCAATGTTTTAATGAGAGAAGTATGTTGATACCTTATTTTGATGATAACAAAACCCCCCAAAATATAGAAAGATTTGGAATCTGGGTTAAGAAATTTGAAACTGTGCTGAATGTGTCAAAAGGTTTTAAAACTCGAGTCTCAGGTTTTGCAAACTCAAGTTCTCTAACTGTTTTTCAAAACTGGAAATTGAAACTGGAAGTTTTAAAAAGAAGTTTTGTAATCAAGTTCAAGAACTCGAGTCCTAAAGTTTCAAAACTTGAAGTTCCATAACGTGCAGTCAAAACTGGAAGTAAAAACTTGAGGTTTCAACTTCAAGTTTTCTCATCACGTTATAAAACTCGAGTGTCAGGTTTTTCAGAACTCAAGTTCCACAACTATGTCACAAAACTTGAGGTTTCAGTTTCGAGTTTTAACATCACGTTATAAAACTTGGGTTCCAGGTTTTTCGGAACTAGAGTTCCATAACTATCTCTCAAAACTTGATTTGAAAACTGGAAGTTCTGACTGGAAGTTTTCACAAAACTCGTGTCCTTTGTTTTTCAAAACTCGAGTTCCATGCCTTCCAAGATTTCATCAGTTCAAAAACTGGATTCTCAAACTCGAGTCCTCACTGAAAGTTTTTTAAAACTCGAGTTCCTGAGATTCTGAACTCGAGCCTCAAGGACATTTTCAACTGAACAGTTTTTTACATGTTTTAGAACTTGAGTCCTCATTTTTCAAAAGCTGAAGTTTTACGAATAGACTCCAAAACTTGATATCAAGACCTAAAGTTTCAAATAAAAGTTTTTCAACTATACTTCAGAACTCTCATTGCAAACACGAGTCTCAAATGAAAGTTTTCCAAAACTCGAGTTATGTTTATGAAAACTGAAAGTTTTACAACTGAGCTGTTATTTCCTATGAGATAGAACTCGAGTCATGAAATCTTGCAAACTTGAGTTTCATTTTCCTCTGACACAGCTTATGACAAAATTACACATAGTGTTTACCAGATCTTTCCTTTTTTGTGCTGGAACTTTTTGAAATCTACTTGCTCTCATAAATGCTACTGTAGCTCTTTCATTAAAGTAGCTCAAGTTGTCTGAGGAATATCTTTGAGCATTAATGACATCTTCATTGCTGCTGAACTGCATTCACTACAGCATTACTGACAAACCACGAAAGCAGCGGTTGTGAGTAACGGATACGAGTCTCTCTTCAATGTCTATTCAAACTATGAGCAATGGCTAGCAAATGAAGTCTTGGCTATAAATGAGAAGCATTCAAGACAAAGAGAGTGGGGATGATGAAGTGAGAGTCACTGAACACAGAACAGAGCACACCTTTAGGACTTTGATGCTTTCTTCTCCGAGAGCTTCAATGTTTATTTATCCACTCTTTGAGAGAGTAGTTCATTGTTTTCATCCAAACTCATTGTATTTCCGTGAGAAACTCAAGATTAGGATCTTAAGATTATAGTTCAGGGTTTGACTGAGAAAACAGAGCATTAAAGTCTCTGTTATAGCGAATATTATGAGGGAGTGTGATTCCCTATGTAACCTTACATGTGGTAAGGGGTGTTAGTGCAGGATAAGACCAAGAGGGGGGGTGAATTGGTCAGATTAAAAATTTCAAAATTAAAATCAAAATGATAGCAATATCACCAAGAGATGAAAGGAAAGATGAATGAGGGGATTTATCCTGGTTCGGCCCTTTTGACCTACGCACAGTCCTCAGAGCACCTCTGAGCTTTGTAATCCACTAATCTCAATAAATCAGGCACACCAACCTTTACAATGGAGATTCACACTCCCCCTTACAACACGTAATGAAACAGAGTCTCACACTCTTTGTTTTTCTTTTGTTTTCTGACCAAATTACAAACCAATAAATTCAAGGTCCCAACCTTGAATTAACTCACAGATTTACAGAAGATATTGCTCAAAGAATCTCTCTTAAAGAGTAGATAGCAATCAATGAAGTTCAGAATAAGAATTTAATAAATCACAGAGAAGCAGATGAATGACTTTAATGCTCGTAAAGATTATCGTTGTTTCTGCAATGAATGCTTGGAGCTTTTATAGATGAGAGAAATGAAGTTGCCGTTAGATAGAGTTTATTATCCGTTACTTTCATCCACCAACTCTTCGTCTTCACCATTAATGCTGTAATTAATGCTTTCTGAGTAGCATGGACGACGAAGGCTTGAATCATACTATCTGTCTGTGAGTACAGTGTTTTTCTCTTCCTATGATCCTGCACTTCAGCATTTATGAGGACAGGTTAAGTTCAAACGTTGTTAGACATGAATAAAGAAAGATACGGAGCAGGTGAAAAGCTGTCAGAGAGAGAAAATAGCCATTAAGAAACTATACTCGAGTGCTTGATTATAATACTCGATTGTTAGTCAAGCATTTTGAATTTTGTGAAATGATACTCGAGTGTTTTCTGTCAATGCTCGAGTTTCACAAAAACTTTTGAAGTTGCTCGAGTGTTATCTGAGAGTATTGTAGAAGATTTTGAAATTTATTGTGAATACTCGAGTGTTGAAATTATTATGCTCGAGTGTTGAGAATACTTTCAGTTGATACTCGAGTGTTCAGAAGAAAACTTGAAGTGAAATCATTTGAAATCTCACAATACTCGAGTGTTGAAAACATAATACTCGAGTGTTGTCACTTTTCTGCCATTACTCGAGTGTTTTAGATGGAAGTGTTGAGTTTTTGAGAAAATGTAGCTCGATACTCGAGTATTCAAAAATCAATACTCGAGTGTTGTCAACACTTTCACCTAATACTCGAGTGTTATGCTTGAAGTGTTGTCTTTCATTTGAAAACTTTTGCTCGATACTCGAGTGTTGAGAACACGCACTCGAGTGTTGTCAACACTTCCTCCACAACACGAGTGTTCTACTTCAAGTTCAAGTATTTTGACTCAATACTCGAGTATTCAACCTCAATACTCGAGTGTTGTTAATACTTCCATTTGTAACTCGAGTGTTCTGCTTCAAGTGTTGAGTATTCTTTTGAAAAACAAAACCTGATACTCGAGTATTGCAACACAATACTCGAGTGTTGCCAATACTTCAACACCAATACTCGAGTTTCACATGAAAGTATTTTGTCATAACATATTTTAACGCCAATACTCGAGTGTTTGCAACACTTCATCTCAGTACTTGAGTTTTCACTTAGAGTGTTGGATTTCAGAAACATTTTTAACTTGCAATACTCGAGTATTGAAATCAAGAACTCGAGTATTATCAACACTTTCAACAAAAACTCAAGTGTTGCCTGAAATTATTGATTTTAAACTTATGAAAAACATTGATACAAGAGTATTAAAACACAGAACTCGAGTATTCCTCAATACTTCCATATAAACTTGACAAAACTCGAGTGTTTCACTAAGAACACTTAATCATCAAAAATTTAAGCTTTATAATCCTTAAAATCATTTTGTTATCATCAAAATAAGGCATCAACAAGGGGGAATGATTGTAAAGGTTTCTCAACTACCTACGTTGCAAACTTTAGTGGATTTTTAAATGCCTAGAAACATTTATGGGCTTTTTCAAGTATCCACCGTGACAAACTTGAAATGGGATTCACAAGTGTCTGTGTTGACATTGTGATTGTTATGGTTTTCTAAGTAGCTAGTTAAACTTAGATGGTATAGTAGATTCAAAATCTCAAAGGTGCTCTGGGGACTAAATGTAGGTCAGATAGAGTCGAACCAGGATAGATTGACGTGTGCTTACCTTTCTTTTATCCTCATCAAAGCATATTGTTTTTCACGTATACAATATGTTTTCATACTATAGTTTTTGACTAACTCGTGATTTGAATTTTGTAATCAACTAAGTTTTGAAAAGAAAATTTTTAGACACCCAATTCACCCCCTCTTGGGTGACAGCCAGTCTAACAAAGTAAACTTTCCAATTTCAATAAATAAAAAAGGAGCAGATAATGTATGTCTAAAATCAATTTACCTGATAATAAGTCAATTGCATGAAGGTGGCAATTATTAGGGTAATATGAATTACTACCAATCCAGAAACATAATTTATATCAAGAATACTTCATATAGTTCTAACAACATCTATATCAAGAAACATAACACATTACCAAAAAGCAAAATCATAGTTTTGGGGAGTAAAAAGTTTTCCAAACAAGCACCATATCTAATTCAACAGAAACCTAGAAGCTCAGCTTGGAAAGCTATATAAATTTCTTTACCTTAGCACTCATGCGAAAATAAAAGATTTTTGAAAACACAAGCTTTATATCACCAACGAAGCTAACCTGTTCAGGAGGCATTTGTGGCAAAACTTAATGGCACAAAGATTCTCCCCTTCAAATTCTTACACGAGCAACAAAGTCCCTAGTTTTTTAATTGCACCTAAACATGTAACACAAACAACGTATCGTGAAAATGAAATTGAAACAACTAATAATATACCCATTTCCATAATTAGACGTGGAAAACATAACCCTACTTACTCCCATGATTAAAGAACTACAAGAAGTTTAAATAACCAAGAAAAAAATTAGAAAATTACAAATCTTCAACTAATATACTTGGTGAGAGCACGCCCCTTTTTTCCAAATCATAGATTCAACCACCAATGACTCGAATTCCCGAGCACTGAGTTCGCTTCTTCACTTGGTCAATCTCATTTAGATGTTGCAAAGCTAAGACTTCCATAACCATACAGCAAGAGCCTTAAGAAAAGGCCCCAAAGGTTTAAGAGACCAGTAAGAATGGTCAAGCTGGACAAGAAAATAGCAAGCTAGGAGATCTATCCCACGAATTTGGAAATCAGACATGTCTCACTCTCTAGGCTCTGTTACAGTGAGCAACCAAGGCGACCCTCCTCCTCATTGTCACAAAATTTCCCTAAAGGCGGAGATTGAAAAAGCCTGGATCTAGAGAAATGATTTTAGAGCAGATTGGACAAAGGAGGTCAAGAGAAAGTGGGCTTAGGACACGAGGACACCAGCAAATGAACTCAAGGATGTGGTGCAGCAAAGGCGATACGGCAATGCTAGATGTGCCGTAAAGGAGGAGTAGAGGACATCAACAACGAAGCTCAACGTTGCTTTTGCTGAAATTTATTGTGAAGGAAGACGGAGATGGCAAGACGCCATTAGGCTAAGGAGTTATTCAGGGAAGGAGCTCAGAGGGCAAGGTGCATATGAGGCTAGGTGAGACATAATGAATCTAATGCTGCCGAGCTACAAGACGTGTTAACGGTAATAAAATTTCCTTCGTTGGATGAAATAAATTTTTTTGGGGAAAATTTTTAGGGTAAATGAAATTTAAGAGAGGAAATTTAGAAAGGAGTATATAAATCGTTGCTAATTTTCCTCGCTAATTTGAAAATTAGAGAGGAATTTAATATTCCTCGCTAATTGGGAAACTTAGAAAGGAATATCCAAATCATCACTAATTTAGAAAATTAAAGAGGAATATGATATTCTCGCTAAATTCCTCGCTAATTAGGCTATTTAGAGAGGAATAGCAAAGTTGTCACTAGTTTTCCTCGCTATTTTGTGAATTAGAGAGGAATTTAATAGTCTTTGCTAAATTCCTCGCTAATCAGGCTATTTAGAGAGGAATATCAAAGTAATCGCTAATTTTCCTCGCTAATATGAGATTTTCTAGTAGTGGACATCATTGGAGTCTTCATTCTCAGTTGTTGATCCAATTCCCATTTGCTTTGTCAAAAAACCTCTTGCACATGCTTATTCAATGCTTCCTTAATTCTCTTGGCTCTTGCTCTTGTGATTGGTCCGCTTGGAATTTGTAATGGCTCGTTTGAATGTGATATGTCAAGCTGGATCACATCAACCTTTCTCTCCCCCGTGCTCTCCTTCTTCACTTCCTTCTTTTTCCTTCCGTAGAGAGACATATTTTTTTCATTTTGATTCCAATTGTTATTCTCAATATGTCCTTTATTAATATGCTTCTGGGATTTCTGAATGTTTTGCAAAAATATATAATAATATTTACCCAATTTATTGTTTTAACTTTTTTTTGGTTTCAAAGAAGTAGAGTCCCAATTATCAAATGTTGGGTTTCTTTGTTGAATTTGTTATTACTATTACAATTAAGCTCTAAAGTTATTATTTCTAAGCTTTGATAGTTTTCAAGACTCTTTTAACCCGTTGAAGTTGATCAAGTATAAAATTAGGTCAATTTTAGTCACACAGCAACCATTTCGATTCATCTAATTATAGTATGCATTTTTCATCTTCGGTTTGAAAGTAAGACAAAAAGTGTCCATTCTTATATAATATAGTTAGAATTTTGACGAAACTCTCAAAATATTTAGCTGTTGGAACTAAATGTATTTGAGAGTTTGATAAAATGGAGAAGAAAATAGAGTGGAAAGAAAAGTAGAGAGATAATATTCTCCCTTGTGTATATAGATAGAGGAAGGAAATAGAGGAGAAAGAAAATGTATGACACCTACAATAACCTGATGCCCTTGTTTAATTTTGAACTCGTTCTCTCACACAATGCCATAAAAATATTCTCCTTCGAGTCTAGACTTGGTCAACAATAGAAACCCACTACCCTATACCTTGTACCGAAATTTCAATTTTAGTTATGCTGCAACCAGGATTGAACTCTTAATCATTACCATGACAAGAACCATTTAATGCTGAAGACTAATGAAGACTTGTTAATATTTTTTCCATGTTCATTATTTGGATTTTCAGTGTTGCAGTTCCCAGCCTGTCAAAACAGGCCGTGCCATATATTTTAGCTTTAGTCCCACCCTTGGTACTGTCATTATTGGACCCAGAAATATCTTATAAGGCCTTAGACTTTGCTGGACCTGGAAGTAGAACCTATGGAGGAATATCTCTGTGCCCTGTTTTTGTTTGCATTTCCAAATCCATCATAAGCATAATATTTATGTTTACCAGATTAACATTTTGTAGACTTTGAAAAATGATTTGCACCACTCATAAATATGTGATTTTTAAAAACTATTTTATTTTATACATTAATTAATATTAAATAAAATACTTTAATCTCTTCATTTCTATTAATATCACTTGAATATCAAGAGCATATGGCTCAATAGCCAAAACAGCACTTCCGTTCAATATGGTGTGCGTGTAGATGGGTGTGTCTACTTTTTCTATTGGGGCGGATAGATCAATGGTAAATTTTTTGAAAAAATGAATATCACTTAAAAAGTTAAGCAAGTAAGCTATTTGTACAAGTTTAGGCCAACAAGGTTAATACCAAGAATTTAACAATTTAAGAAACTTATATTTTTTAAAATATATATATATAATTAAATTTATTGCCGAATGAATAAATACATGGATACACTTATGCCTCTAATTGACATCTAAACCTGAGTATTTTTCATGGATCAATATTTAAACATGAAAATCTCAAATGTCTAGCAGTATTATAGAGTCCTATTATATAAATATGTATTTTTCTTTATATGACAGTATATATCTATGTCTTATCCCACATTAATACCTTTTTCAACTTTAACTTCTTCATCAACATGGGAAAAGCAAGAAACTGGGCTCCACCAAAACCTTCTTTTTCTTCATCACAAATTTAATCCTCCTCAACTTCTCATTACACCATATCAGGTGTTCTTTTCTCAGTTTTGACAGATTCAGTACCCTTGAAACCAGTTTCAGCTCAACCTGAGCAAGCAGCTGTTCATGATTCAGTTGATCTTCTTGTTGCTGTTGATGCTTCTGGAACTTTCTCACTATGCAATTCCCAGTTCTCACCAAGTCCTTCAGCTTCTTCTCCTTCTACAACATTATATTCATCCCCAAATTCTTGTATTAGCCAAATTATATATATATCGTTCATGAAATTAATGCTTCGCATCAAAATTATATAATAAAATTTACAATTTGTGAATAATACAATAGAGTCTTCAATTTTTGTTTAATACATGGAGAAATGTGTTTTTGTTTTGTTGGTTTAACCAACATTAAATGGCAAAACTATCTGATACAAGTAGTCGAATATATTATTTACTCTATTTGCATATGCACACTCCTCACTAATGTGAAGTCTGAAAATGTCACTTTTCAATAATCTGGTGAATGAGGATATCCTATATAATGCACTGAGAAATGTGGATTTATAGACCAATGTCATATAGAAAAACAATCTAATGCAAATTATGAAATATCCTACCTATCTATACTTGTATCACTCATCTCATCGTAAAGTTTAAGGGGAAAGAGTATGATCATAAACTATTAGGAGTGAAGGCCTTTAAATTTGTAAATCATGTTTCACTTTTGAGGCTTCCTATGTAGAACTCATAAGAATTCATTTCCTTTAAAGCCTCCTATTTATGGTAACTTTCCCAATCTAGACAGGGACTAAGAATATTCTAATTAGTAAACTTACAAATGCACTACTCCAACTGATATGAGGACTGAGCCCCAATCTCTGAGAAGGTGGGCTGTTCAATGGAGAAGCAATTAAATCAAGCAAATATTTTTAGACCAATACCAAATGGGAGAGACCACCTCACACGATTGATATTCCCAAATGGCAGAATATTCTACTTATTTATATAGTCATATTCACACTGAATATATAGAGGAATGTGTTTGGTGTTAAAAAAATGTGCACTGTTCGTGGAAGGAAGCAAACCTTGTGAAGATGAGCTCTAAGGTCTTTTACAAGATCTGAGATTGCAGGGTCTTTGGGATTGGTTCGAGTCTGTTGGGAAACTTTGAGGATCAAATTCCCATCTTCTTTATCTGCTCTAACAAATCTCCAGAACAGCCACATTGATTCCTTGATTATTTCTGCTAATCTTGCAATGGAGACTACATATCCTTCTTCTTCATAATCCCCTTTAGTTATGTGTTTTTCTTTCGCACTATCATCTGTTATAAGCAAAAAAAAAAACAAAAGGAATGTTATACACTTTGAGGTCAACCAATCTCTCAAAAGATCATAAGGATGGATTAATTAATACCTCTAATGGAAGGAACTTGGAGAAGATTGCGAATGACACATCGGTTCTTGACAAAGTTAAGAGTTCTGGGGCCTTGAAACGCCTCATTCTCTATGAACCTCTGCAACAGAACCTGAAAGAGCTGAAACTCACCTGCGGCTACATTGAAGTGAGGATGATGATGAAGGGAATGGTCTTCTTGTGAACGATCGCAATGGTGTTTGATTTGAAGAGCTTTCTTGTGGAGCCAACTAAGTATTTCCCAAGAGAGGCAAACTTGTCCAACATAAACCACTTCTAGATCTCTCTGCAATTCTTGAACCAACTTCATAAGTGGCGTTTTTGCCTCTTTTCTTGGCCATAGATTCTGTGAGATTAGTGGTTTCAACCCTTTGAAGCTTGATTTTGCATAGTCTTTCAATTGGAGAAGACCTGTGTGTAGAAAAGAGACATGAATTTGGCTGATCCACCATGTGCTTATTTAGTTACCACAATTTTGTGATCTCAAAACTCCCTTTTTTAAAATGTCTGTATTCCATTATGATATGTTCGATTGAAATACTGTTTGAGTCAAAGTATATTTATAGTAGCAAGAATTTCTTCCTTCTACCAAACGACTTGTACTTTTACTAGAAAACTAAATTACAAACTCAACATGTTTTAGGTCTTTCTCTTGTATTTTAAAATTGATATTTCTTTAAACGAAGTTGAGATTTAGATTAGTTTTTGGGCCAAAGAGTTAAAATAATTTGTTTATTAAAAAAATTATTAAGTAGATTGAATCAATTCAATTAAGTAGGCAGTTCCTATCAGCGTGTTTTAGAAAGAAAGGTTAAAACATTTGGAGCATCTTTTGGCCAAAAGATGCTATATTTTGTGTTTATTCTACCTATTTAAGCAGCCTTTGAATATAAAATGTTGAATTTATTTATATGTTCGTTCAAAATTATAATATTTATCTAACTTTAATAATACGACTTTATATTAAAAAAGTGTTCCCCAAATATTAAAAAAAGTTAAACACTATTTACTTTTTCTTTGCTTGGAGTATAATTTTTTTTTTAATTTCAGCCTATAGTCAACTCAAAAGCAAGATATACAAGTCCATTCATTATCATTATTGGAAACTTTCTACGCAAAAACAGAGTAAACTTTAATTAACCAAAAAAACTCGTTTGAATGCATAATTAATTATAAAAATATTACTATGGCTGTTGAATCTACTTTAAAATATGATTAGATAAATATTCCAAGTGCATAAAGTAGGCCTATGAGATTAAAGAAGATGTTGAGTGGAATTAAAACTCTGCCACTAGCAATAGCCTTTTTTTAGTAGTGGGGAAGGATGAACAGAACAAAGGACGTGCACATCTTTATGAGCACATGATTAACAATATGTGGTGGGTGTAAAATTGAAATTGGCCCACCCTGAAAAAGATAATGGTACCCCATATATTTCCTGAAATAAACTTTCAATTCAATTGACTTGACACTGATAATTAATAATATAATAAAGACTTGTCATATGTAAAGTTATTGAATTGTTATCATTATTTTTTTTAAAGAAATCAAAATAAAACATGAATGCGGTTCATTTGAAATTTGTATAAATGTATGAGATTTATTCTAATTTAAGACTCAATCATTAAAATGAGTTTTTAAGTCAGGTCTCATCATTGATAATTTGTAAGTATAGATTTAGAGTTCAAAAACTCAATAAATTAACAAATATACATAAAAAAAAATTTATGCATGACATATTTATCAAATTTTACCATTTTTTTAGTTTGATCAGGAGTGCCAAAAGTGAACTAGATAGAATTACTGCAAGAGATTGAAAATAGAAGGTTAAGTTGGTGCTGAGTTCTTACCTAATCCATGCATAGTCTGGTAATTTAAGATATCCAGTTTCCTCATTTTCTCTTCATAGATCTGGTAAATATCCTCAATTTCATCCATTTGATCTTTGAGTTCTTCATTTTCTTCGTTGTTCTGAAGCTTCTGATCTCCAACTTCTTCTACATGCTCTGTTTCCCCTGTTTCTTCTTCCAACTCTTCTTTGTCACCTTCTTCATTTTCTTCATCCTCCTCTTCTTGTTCTTCAACAATGGTGGAAAGTCCTCCTTGTCTTGCATTCCTCAACTCAATTTTAAGCTGTTCCACTATATCATCATGCTCCCATTCCATTTTCCACTCATTGTCTACCTCATTTTCCAATTCTTTCAGAATTTGTTTCCATTCCACCGCTTTTTCTCTGTGTTTATTCTCTTGTTCTTCTTGAACTGATCTTTCTTTTGCAGATTTTTCAGCTCTTTCCTCTCTGGCTGGCATAACACTTTCTGATTCAATTCCTTTCTGAGAATTATTTGAACCCAGAAACTCATTTTCTTGAGTACATTCTGCTTCACAATTATCACCATATTCTTCTGCCATAGGATGCAGTGTAGATTCCTGTTTCTGGGCAATAATTTCAGCATTATTATAAAAAATGCCATGAACATTTGGTGGACCTACAAAAAACTCTTGGAATGTGAATCTCATAGATGTAGGTTCCTCTATAAACCCACGGATGTCTCCGCCTGACACGTATTGATATTTCTGTGTGGTCGTCGATGAATTTTCCTCCATTAAAACACAGCTTACTTCCCCTTCACCATTATGACAAGACCGAGCCTTCATTAAAACAGAACTATTTGCTTCTTCTCTTCCCTTATTTCCAGAAGAAACAGGGCTCTCTGTTTCTACTTCTTTCTCACCTTCTGGTAAATCACAATGAAAACTCATTGAAATAGAGTATTCAGATTTTGTTTCTTTCTTGTTCCCATCTTCTAGATGATCAAATTGAACCACCTGTGAAACAGATTTCTCTGTTTCATCATAATGGACCTCTGGAATAAAGCTTTGTGTTTCTGTTTTCTTGTCCTTTATTTCATTTGAATCTGAGCTAAACACCATTGAAACACAACAATCCTCATCTTCATAATTATCAGAGCAACCCTCCATTGAAACAGAGCTCTCTGTCTCTCGTTCTTTCTCATTCAACTGCAATTCAGACTGATCCTCCATTAAAATTGTTCCTCCTTCAATTTTATCGTTCTCTTCATCAATATCAAAGATTGCCTCCATCAATAAAGAGCTCTGAGTGTTCTCTTCACCTATTCCGATATCTTCAAAAACATCTTCATTGCTCTGAAATATAAAATTAGTGAGCTCTTCTCTAAGCCCTTCAATCTCATGACATCTCTCAGCCTTCCCATCTCCTCCCACCTGAAATCTGAAAACAAACGAAGGAAGCATTATCGATTAATAAGTTAAATTCTCAGGAAACATAACAATAACAATTCAATTTGGGAAAAATCATCATACCTGGCAACGAAATTGATAATCATTCCAAACAAACACACCACACAATTACAAAGTAACAATTGCAGAGAACCCAGAAGCCAAATCATGTTCTTGTACAACAATTCCCTTAGAAACCAAGTGTTGATCAAATCAAATTGCTTTCTGAACAAAAGCACGTTCTTGGTAGCCATTCCTAGAAGCCTATATGCTTGTTCTTTAGCCGAAAATCCTAATACACGGCACTTAGATACAGAAAAACCAGAAGCAGAACAGGATCTGGACAGAAATTGATTTCAGTTCTCGAAGGCAACATGGGGAGAAAACAACTTGTGGGATGTTCTTAGCTTCTCAAAGAAGGGAACTAGAATCTGGTTTCTGGGAAAAAGAGATGAGAAGAAAACAGAAGCAGATGATAATTTAGTTGAAGAGTTCATGCAGTTCAGAGAAAGTACTGTGGTGGTTTGCGAAGCTTCAGATATGTCGGGACATGCTTGGGTGAGTGAAATGTAGGTGTGGCGAGGTGGAATCACGAGGTTGATTTGAGAGAAAGAGAGACTTTCTCTTAGTATTAATATTTGATGTTTGTTTGCTTGTTCGTTTTCATTTGTAATTTAATCAGTCGGTGGTGTTTGGATTTCAGTGAAATGGGGTCATTTCTTGCTTGTCTGGCAACTCTAAATTCTTCCCCTTTTTTTACGTTTGGGTGCTCCTTTTTTTTTCGTTTAATTAATTTACCTAATAAAGGAGAGCAATACACACACAAAATTATACCTAACTCCCTAAAATCACCATTACGTATAGATAACCCTTCAACGTTTGAAATACACAATATTATATATCCTATATTTATACACAACTTCTATAAGATCAAGTTTATATATCACTGATTTTCCAATCACTTTTTAAAAGTTTATAGACTTGTCTACATATTAATCAAAGTTTAACTGGGTCATATGCATATAAAAAATAAGTTTAAAAGAGCATATAATTGATAACTACAGGTTATTTGCATGGATTTGAAAAACTCAAATTATTTGCATTGATGGATACGTCTCTTAATATGTGAAATTAATAAAATATTAAAGAAATAATTATTAACTTAAAAGATAAAGTAGATAGAGATTTTATATTTATAAACAAAATAAAATGTTGTCTTAACTACAACCAGATGTGGGGAGTATGAATGCATGATCTCCTACTCTCTCACACACATGTATAAAATAGTCTAATTTTTGGTAAGAAATTAGCACATATTTGGTTTTCTTGTGTTCTTTTTTCATTTGTCCATTTTTTTTCTCTTAGCTTTTGTTCTGAGGGAAATTTTTGTATTCGATTTATTAATATGGGATCCATACTTTCTTGCATTCTTTGCAAGTTGCATATAGTTAATTTATTTAATTACATTTCTTAATAACTGAGAATATATTAAAATGTTCATTATTTAAAGTTGTAGGGACGTTATCATGCAAATAATATTTTGAAAAGCCTTATAATTAAGCTAATTAGACCGCACGTAAAATACCTGACAAAGCAAGATCTCATGAATTTTTTTTCTAATTAATATATACGTATAATACAATGTTTGATCCTTATATGCCTTCATTTTGCTTTTTGGTTGATATCGTTTCAATCTATAAGTTTAGTTTATCTTGTTTCTTTTTTACTAAGACCTTCGTTCTTACATCTTTAGACTAATCAAAACCTATTGTTTAAAACAATAAGAACGGAAATCAAAATGAGGATAAACTAAATAAATATTGTATTAACTCTAATATATATACCAATATATATATATCACACTATAGTATAATACCGAACAATACTATTTTTTGCAACAACAATAATAGTAAAATCACATGATCACATCAAAAGATTAACTGATATTGCTTCTAGAAAAAAAAACTTAAATCAATTGTTCAAAATTGATAGAACTAATAATTTCTTTTTCTTAATATTTATAAAAGGAGAATATGATATTTTATGATCAACGGGTCACAAAGGCTGACAAAAGACTTAATTATAAGTCAAATCGTTAACTTAAGCTAACTACTAAGGTAAATGAGTTAGAATAAGATTCAAATCAAAGTTAAAATATTAAAGCATATCTTCACAGAAGTTTTATCTCAAAACAGAGAAGGACCTACATGTATACGAACAAGACAAAGTTAGATGAAAGCATTATTTTCAAAAGACTAAATGTTACTAGTGTCAAAATATAAAAATGATACTGGCTTAAATTGGCTTTAATAGTAAAATTTTCGTCTTTTAAACAACCTATAGAAATTAGTTTTTTTCCTATTTATTGAATGTATCTAAAAAGTAAATTCTAACATATATATATATTGAATAAAATAAATCACATGTGGGGTACATCCCTTTGTGTTTTGATAATACACTAATAGTCGATCTGATAATAATGGAATAGAAACTGGATAATTAATATATAATATTAGAGAAATTTAGTCTGAGGTCCCAAATAAGGAATTTATTTAAGAAATGGTTCCATTGATCAAAATATTTATCAAGAGGTCCCATTGAAAACATGAGATGTTATCAACACAACGCATGTTGTTGTCAATATATAGGACCTAATGTTATCAATGGGATCTCTTGATAAATATTTTGATCAATTGGAGCATTCCTTAAATAAATTCCGTATTTGGGACCTCAGACTAAATTTCCCTATATATTAATAAAATTAGTTAAGTTAATTATTTGTAAAAAATATTTATTGGTTTTACTAGAATATCCCCTCTAATAATTTGCACTAGAAACCATGTGCCATTGTGCTGGAAATTCTCTTTACATATCCAATCAAAAAGGATAAGTTGAAAAAATTGTTAAATTTGAGAGATAAAGTGAATTAAATCTTTGTATTTGCAACCAAAACAAACCGCTCAACTGGTTTTAGGATATTCATAATCTAAGGGGCAGAATGTAAAACCATACAATTAAGAGATTAAGAGTCAACACTAGTTAGGTCCAATTAATTAAAGGACTTATAATTTTCCTAATTAAATAAGATTGTGGAATATATGAATATTAATAAAAAATAAAATATTGGTAAAAACTACTATAATAATAACATTTAAAGAAATTTTTTCTGTAAGAACTACTAAAAAATTGACTTTTGTTGCCGTTAAAAATATAAAAAGTCACATCTAAAGATTTTATGCGGCAATTTGTCGTCTTGTGTTAACTGATATTAAAAGTATTGACGACAACAAAATAAGTGGCCATTGTAACTTAAACTGCCATTGAAAGTATACCTTTGATAGTGGCAAAATCACCCATGTCATTACCTCACTGTGCCACATATTACCTTCCAATTTATCATGTCAATTTGGCTCCTCCATGTTTTGAACTTAATACCTCCATTTTGTGTATCATGCTTCTTACCATTGCAGAGCCTACCAATAATTATTACAAAATTATATATATAATAGAAAACAATTCAAATACACACAAACTTTAGTATTTAATATGCAATTTAATTAGACACATATCTTAAATGTTAAATATTATAAAATATGCAATATCTTTATTAACGTGCATATAGTAATATAATATCAATAGTATTATTTTTGAATAAATCAAAATATTAGTAAAATTAGTATACTATTATTAATATAACACATCAATTTTTATTTAATTATTTATTAATTTGATAAATGATTTAGCACATAAATATTTTTTAATATAAAAAATTAAAATATAAATTATGTGGGAGATAAAAGAATTCTAATCATATAGTAAATCATATATATTGATAAATTTTGAAAATATTTTATTTTTATTTTAAAATAGTGTTAAAAAATCACTTGACCTCACATAACTATACTTAATATAATTTATACATGAAGAAAATAAGAATTAATATAAAAATAATTAAAAATTTGTTGATAAATATTTATAATATGTTTTCCATTTTTATTATATTTATTTTTAGCTATAAATTGTCATTATGTTTCAAGATTGCACTAAAAAATTATATAACATAATATTTTTTGGCAGGAATTATAAAACATGGTATGAATATATTGCTTAGACAAAAAGTGGGATTGTATTTAATATTTTTAAAAGAGTTATTTTGGTGAAGGTTTGAGAGAGTAGAAAAAATCACATATTATTTCATATATCACACATGTTACATTATATCTTAATTAACATTCATTAAATTGTATTTTTATTAAAGTGACTTATAAATTCTCTTTGAAACTTTAATAATGCATCATAAATGACATCTTCTAAGATGATTTCGTATTGAATTAGGTTGAAACTTTTTTGTGAAGGTTCCAGACATTGTTTTGGATGATCTTGATTAGCTATTGGAATCCTCAATCTCACCTTGAATTTTCATGGAAGAATCAATGTTTGTTCAATCCAATCTAAATAATTTTGATTAAGTACACGGTTAAAGATGATTTGTGGAGTAATTGAAAACACCTAAACCTTAAGTATGAAAGGTTGTATTATTGATTAAATCTTTCAATCTTCTTCAAATTTGTCTTCTTAAATTTTGAACGAGAGATAAAGATATTGTGGTAGTGAGATACATACATACGAACATCATATCGAATTTCATAAAACTTTGTTTTTAAACATAAAGCATATGAAAAACGAAAACTAATTACCTTATTTATTTCATTATCATCAGCGACATATTTAATATTATGAGATAATAAATATTAAATCTCAACAAAAAAAATTACATTATTTAATTTGTTAATAACAAAATTGCTATTGAAAATTTGTTTTTAACATCTTATCTTTAGCGACGACTATAAGTATTACCACTGAAAGTATAACTTTTAGTAAAGATGAAAAAAGTCACTGCTTAAAGTTTTGCTATAAGCCATTATGAAAAATCTCAATTAAATTGAAGATTTTATAAGCGACTAGTAAAGAGAAAAAGTTGCCGTTAAAAAGCATCGTTAAGGTAATTTTTTTTAGCAAAAAAGAAAGATTATAGTCACCATTATTAAGCAGAGGATGTGATAAAAGTTCTGTCAATACAAGCTCCTCATGTCGTAAAATGAGTGCTAGGGTTGTATGGTCAATATTAGCTTCATGACAAACCTATTACAACTAATATTAATCAATTTCGCTATACAAGCCATTTTCTCACATTTATGATTTATGTTTCCATAATTTAATAGGCGTGGTAATTAAAAACTAATTTAATTATGGATAGTTATTTTGATTATAAGTGATGTGAAAGTGGGGTTACCTACGATAGTCCCTTGTCACTACCCTCTTGACACATGAGTCACTGTATTAATATAAATGACATATACCTTTCGTGCTTTCCTGTCTTTTTCCTTCAACTATACAACAGAATAATTAATTTCTTGATAATCATTTAGTTTTCTATGACAGAAAAATGCCGTTCCCAGTTTTGAAATGTACAAAACTTTAAAAAAATAGTAATTAGAAATGTGATAAATATTGCATGTGGTGTGTGTATTTTGTTGATACCTTATTTTGATGATAACAAAGTTTTAATTCAGAGGTTACATGGCAGGATTTGGAAATGTTTTTGAAATTTTTTAAAATGAGTTTTACAGTTCAACAACTCGAGTTTGATGATCCACAACTAGAGTTCTATGCCTGTGTTTTGGAAAACTTTCAGGTATAACTCGAGTTTCCAACTTCAAGTTGTGATGACTCGAGTTACACCATTTGTAGAACTCGAGTTACATGCCTCAAGTGCTCTGTCCAAGGAATGTTCATGTGCAACAACTCGAGTCTGAGGTTAAGCAACTCGAGTCTCTTGGAACTTTCATCAACAACTCGAGTTTTCAGCTTCAAATTGTGGTCACTTGAGTCACAGTATTTTATAACTCGAGTTGCATGCCTAAAAATCTATTTTCTAGAAATCTTATGTGCTAGAACTCGAGTTGCATTCTTAGAGAACTCGAGTTTCCCTAAACTTTGAAGGACAATTCGAGTTTCTCACTTCAAGTTGCAACAACTCGAGTTCCAGGCTTATTAAATTCGAGTCTCGTGACCTTGAACTACTGAGGAAGCTTTTTGATACACTAGAACTCGAGTTGCAGAAGCATATAACTTGAGTTGCATAACTGGTTTACAAAAGAACTTTCAACATAAACTCGAGTCATAGCATTCAAGTTTCATCAACTCGAGTTACTCATTTTTCAGAACTCAAGTTGCACAACATGATTTCATAACTTGCAGTCTGAACTCGAGTTATCCAAATAAAAGTTTCTTCAACCCGAGTCAGGCATTTTTGAAAACTTGAAGTTTTATAACATGACATTTCAGATAAACTTCAAAACTATGAGAAAGAACTCGAGTCATGCATTCCCTCGACTTGAGTCACAACTTTATCTGACAAACAGCGTCTGACACAGAGCTTCACTTTTACCAAATCCTTCCTTATTCCTGTCAAAGATTTTTAAATCCTACCTGCCACCATAAATGCTTGTTTACTAACCTATGAAACTGGAAAATCTTCACCTACTGAAGATCTCGAACAAACGAGAAGCAATCAGAATTTTTCAATCTTCGCCAAAATCGAAGAATTACATTTATTGCCGCATTCAATGCTCACACTAACCAGAGGCAACAGCTACTCAATCTGAGTAATGGACATTTGGCCTTCTCTAACGGATAACTTGAAAGATTTTATCTATAAATAGAGAAGCATTGAAGACGGAAAGAAGTGACGACGATTAACAACGCTGGTATTCATACACTCTCTGTCTCTTGCCTTATGTAAACACTCACTATTATTTTATGATCTTCAGTGTTCAGTCTATATACTCTTTTAAGAGTTTAAACTCGTGATTCATTCTTGTAAACGTTGAGAAACTCAAAGTTGGGACTTTGAGTTCTTTGAGCTGTGAGGTTGTTGAAAAACAGAGAGTGAAGGTCTCTGTTATCTTGCGAATAGTGAGGGGGAGTGTGACTCCTTAATTGTAAAGGCTTGTGAAGCCTGTTTGCTTGAGTTTAGTGGATTGCAAATCTCTGAGGAGCTCTGAGGATCGGACGTAGGTCAGAGAAGACCGAACCAGGATAAATCGCCATGTCCATTATTCCTCTGCACTCTCGGTGACTTTGTTTTTAATTTCTGTGATTTACGTTTTAATTTTTAAGTATGACCAATTCACCCCCCCTCTTAGTCAAATCCTACTCTAACATATTTGTCTATATATTATATCAAAAAAATGCCATAGGGATTAGAGAAAATAAACTAATAACAAAATTAATTAGCAACACGATGATGAGGCTAATTTTCAATCGTTTAACAAAACAGAAATAATTAACTTCAACCCGCGGGGTAAAATGTTATTTCCGTTTATTCCTTAACAGAACTTGAATAGAATATGATTGTTCATAAAAAAAACAATGTTTTAATTTAACAAGAGCATTCCTATATACACTACCAGAAAAATGTCATATTTTCCGTCATTAAAATGAGGGTCTCTAATATTTTCCATTGCTAAATAGAAATTTTCTGATGGAAAATAGCCATTTAGCGATGGGTTTTTCCATCGCTAAATGATATTTTTCTAAACCAATGACGACTGATTTTAAAGAATCAACAAACTTTTTTGAATGGAAATGAAAGCTATCATTAAGATCTAAATATCAAGTACAAACAACATAAGCTCTTCGTCAACCTCCACCTCTAACGGAAAAGGTGGCTCTTTTTTTTTATACTCAAATTTTAGGAAAGGAGTTGGGCTCAGTCACGATCCAAGGGCATGGCACCTAACTCATGATCCATTGTGGCCTATCCCTGCGGCATTGGAACATGTCAAGCAAGCCCTTTAGTTCTGACCACACAGGTAGGTTAACCCAGCTTCACTAAATTGTGGTGATGTCTCCCCAAATACCGCGACTGGAGCCATAAAAAAGTAGCACTCCCCAGGATCGAATTCTCTCCCTTTAGGTGAGAGTACTAGCCCAATTCTTTTACCAGTTGAACCCCCGGACGATGGACGGAAAGGTGGCTTTTGGATCAAACTTAAAAAGCCACCTACATTTGCTTTAAGCCCAATATGTATTCATTATATTCTGGATAACACTTGCATCTTCTATTTTACTGTGGTTGGTAGCACAAACTTATTCCCAAGCACCGTCATTCCTTCTTCTCTAGGAAAGAAGTTAAAGAAAAAAAATTATAGAAAAGGTAGATACAAACAATAACTTCAGCCAGTGTTTGAATCCTTAAATTTTGTTATTTGAGTGACATTTTATTATAATGGGCACACTTCGCATGACATTTAAGATAAATTCTATGTATTATTCACAATTCCTTATAATTTTTATATTTTATATCAATGTATATAGAGATTCATAAGATTTGGGACTTTATTCATTTTTTGCAGCATGGGGAGAGGGCAGTTTAATTCGATTATACTTCTTTTGGAAAATGGTTATTACATGGTACTCCCTTTGTTCATAATTGTAAAAGTTAATTGAGAGATTTGTTTTACTTTTGAATGTAATGTAATACCTCAACAGGCACAAACCACTTTGTTTTTTTATAACTTTTAAAATGTTATTTTAGCAATAAAGTTTTTATCGAAAATATTTTTTACAGTTGAGTTTTGAATAGTGCAAAAGTAGACACAATCTTTTAAAAATATTGACTCAAAAGTATGTCTCTTTTTTACGTGAGAACCACTTGTTCTCCCTCTAACTTTATAATAGATATTTGAATAAATTTAGTGGATTTTCTATTGCCCTTTTTAAAGGTTGTCTCTGCTTCTACACTATTTAAAATTTAATTATGTTAGAGCTCTCGATGAAAAAATTTGTTAGCAAAATTGCACATTAATCCTTTTTTATCGAAAGAAAAATGATATATTAAATATTAAACAGTAAGTTCACAAATAGCCAAAGCATAAAGTGCATAGGTGATAATCGAGAAAGGAGAAAAAAAATACTTAGTAGATATACAAGAAATATTAATTGAACAAAATAAACTAGATAGTGATAAAATCTCCTTCCAAGTGATATCTGAGGTGTGGATATGGGTTGAGTTGATGTTGATGAAGTTGTTACCAACACAAAAAAAATGATAATATATAAGTTAATTAGTTTATTTAATTTCTTTAAAAAAGTTAACTAATTCTTATATTATGTATTAGAGATAGTAGCAAGTGTTTGAAGAAAATGCTTAGAAATACTTTATGACAAGCATAAGTAGTTTGTCACCAGATTTTCTTTTAACAAACAATGCATATATAGGATAAATAGTAATAATGATAATATTAGCATATAATTTTTTTTCCAAAAAGGAATGTTAATGTGAATAAAACTTTAGGTGAAGAATTTAAACTTTGAATTCCGAAAATAAGAATAAAAGTTATAGAGAAGATATAAAAAACACTGATGAGGAAAATGTTTATTTAAACCATGAAACTCAACACTTGATGCTTGTAAGTAATAATTTTTTTTTGTGGAGAAATGTTATTTGTCATATATTCTAAGAACACCGTGTCCCAATATAAGAGCATTACAATTCAATTTCAACCAATACATGAAATATACCAATTTTTTATTAAGCACATGTATCCTTTTTTTAGGTAATTATATTTAAAATACTGTTGACACTAAATGTTGACATCTCTCTCAATAGAAATTTGGATATTGATTCATTAAATTTAAGATATCCCCTTAGAAATATAACAATTGTTTGTTAAGTACAAGTATCCTCCTAATAAAAGTCATAAAGTTCGAGACACTATTGAATACTAAACAAATACACTTCATCTAACGAGAATTCTAGCATTAATTTATATATTATGGGGGACCAATATCTTTATTTAGATCCAACCCGGTTATCAGAAATATAACAATTTTTTTAATACAAATTATAACATTTCTTTTTTGATACGCCAAATTATAAAAATTTTAACTTAAAGAGAAATGTTCAAATGTCAAAGAACAAGCCCAATTACAATATTGGATGATGAAGCCCATATAATGGCGGTATATTTTTCTCATCGAATGCAATGGAAACAATACATTTCATAATGAATATGATTGATTTGTTCCTGACTCTAAAACGTTTTATGGTGTCACAGCCATCAAAAAAATTGGCTAAGGTTCATAAAATTGAATTGGGCATTTAGCCAATCAAGACAACAGTTTAAGAGTAAGTGGATCATATCGAATTAAACCGATTCTACTAATTTTTAGGGAATTGATTTTCAGCTTGAGCAATAAAAATCTTTATTAATTTTCCAGCATCAGATTTGTGATGCATAAAAATAGCCACATTCCGCTAGAAAAATCATCGACGAGAGTAAAAAAAAAAAATCTATGGCCTTAGTGTGTTGGTGTACTATACAGGCCACAAACATCAATATGGTATAACTGAAAGCAACAGGAAGACTTAGTAGTCCTAGAATTAAAGGGTAAACGTGATTGCTTAACCTGAATGCAAATTTTGCCTTTATCATTGTCAAGAGTGCAATCATCAACATCATTCAAATGTTTCATGACATTCAAAGGTACGTTCCCTAATCTAGAGTGCCAAAGGGATGCTGTCACAGTGTTCATATCTTTTTCGTTACCAATAGTCACAATTGTAAGCTTATTTTTCCTCTTCAATTTGTATAATTCTCTAAATAATCTTCCAATCCGTTTGATCATCGTATTTGACATGTCATGCTGTTGAATAACTTAAGAGATGAATAATGTTGAATAGTATTATTGAATCAATGATAGTATTCCAATTACAAAGGGAGTAGCTCTTATGCAGTGCAAACAAATGGACTCATTGAGCTTATTGGGCTTAAGGCCCAATGGACTAATTATCACTATCATAAACTATTTTCTACACTTCCCCTCAAGTTTGGAATTATACAAATCAACAAATACTCCTAACTTGCTTTACAATTTCATTTGTATATCCTACTCCTTTTGAGTAAGATTTTGGTGTGACCACATTATCTGAATCATTTTGGCCTTCACCTTCACTTTCACAGCTTTTGTTGCTATGCACTTCTTGTGTTCTTTGTGACTATGAGTGCATTTAAGGGTGGATTCTCTTCTCCCCCTGCCTCTACAGTCTTTATTGCTGCGCCTTCTTTAGGCTATGAGTGCATTTAAGGGTGGATCCTCTTCTCCCCCGTCTCTACAGCTTTTGTTGCTGCGCTTTCTTTAGGGCAATGAGTGCATTCAAGGGTGAATCCTTTTCTCCCCCTGCCTCTGCAACTTTTGTTACTATGCTTCTGGCATGTCATACATGATAACTCCCCGAGCCTGAGGTGCTTCAAAAGGTTCTATTGCATCTTTTCTGCCTTTGAAACCTGAACCTCAGTGTCTTCGGTGGGAATTCTTGCTACCACTTTCTCTGAGTACTCCTTTCTCTCTGTACTTTTTTTTTTTTGATAGCAGGTTGTTGTTCCCTTCGGCTTTCCCTCAGCTTAGCAAGCAGTGTTGCTTTCACACTTGCCTGCAAACTTATTGCTTCTACCTTGGTGTTTCACTTCTGTGGCCCCAGAATTCCTGCTTCTGCCTTGGTTCGATGCAGAGTGTTTAACATGATTAGTAGATGGCTCCAACCCTGTCTTAGAATCATTGTTTGTGTTCGCATTTTCACCATTTCTAGTAGGAACCTCCCCGCTTTCTGTAGTTCCTTCGACATCATTCGAAGATGGCTCTTTATTTTGTTCATATAGCTCCAGCATTTTATTACTAACTTCTTCCAATTGCCGAGGCGTAACATCAAATGCTTCTATTGCAATTTTTTTCTTTGAAAGCTGCACTTCGGTGCCTTCTGCTCTTGGGAGCTTAGCTTTCTTTCTTTCCCTTTTTTTTTTTAATAAATTAGCAATTGCTTTACCTTCTTCTTCTTTGACTTCTTGATCCAGTTCTTGATCTTGTTGTTTAGCGGCGATAGTTTGAACCTCTCTTTGTAATTCCTTCTTGGAGCTATTCCTCTTTTCAAGTTTCTTTGATTGCTCAAACTCATACAGTAACATAAAAAAATATCATCAATAATATTCATGGATCTCTCATGCCATCGTCTTTGTTCTGCTCTCTGACACCTTTCCAACAATTTCCATGGCGAAAGGTAAGGCATAAATGGAGATTTACCTGAATAGATTGACTTGGGCTACCTATGAGTTAGAGAAGGCATAAATGGAGACTTATCTGAATGAGAACTTTGGGGACGTGAAACCCAAGAACTCCTAGGAAGCGCTCTAGTGATGGAGAAAACTTTGCTGGCTTGTGAAAAACCGTAAGAGGAGATTTCGCTTCACTGCCAATCTCTCCAAACGATTCGAAGCCGAAGCTATAAGATGCTCTAATCAGAAAGATTTCCGAGTTGGAGAGAAATGGGTTAAGAAGTAGGCTTCGATTACCAATCCTGGACTTCAAACAATGTCTTTTGCGTCGGAGACACAACAGAAGCTCTTCCTCCTCCATTTCCGGCGTCAACAGGTTCCAAGGCAGAGCTCACACGTCTCTCTTCTCTGCGTCTTTTCTTTGAGTCACTTCTTCCATTTCAGATCTGGGCAAGTCATTAAAATGCTAGCAATCAATTAACTCGAGCTTTTCCTTGTAGCTGTGAATGATTTCTTGTTTTTTGTTCTTTTAGAGTACCGAATGGCGCTTGGAATCACGAAGTAAGAGAGCATTCAAATAGCAGATAAAACTTGCGTTCAGCTGTTGTGGGCTTTGAAAGAACTCGCTCAAGGCAAACGCTGCATTCAATTTCTTGACCTCGTTTCGCAAGTTCTTGGACTCCCAATAACGATTCTTGATCTCTTTCTCTGTTAGTTTAGCCCCTTCCTTGCCGGTAGGTAATCCAAGAACCAGATAGCGGTCAACATCGGCGTCCATTGCCACAAATCAGGGGAAACCAAGAAATTCAAACCCAACCTCGGTGTGGTCTCGGCTCCGTCTCCTTTTCCTTTCTATCGCTGTCGCCTCGATGTAAAGTC
>JANTPZ010122287.1:0-11075 GCA_025593235.1 Vachellia pachyceras | reverse complement strand
CGATTTTAGTTCTTGTGACTATTTAATTGAGACATTAGCCTTGTCGTGAGGATAATTGGGCCTAATTTCATTTGATTAGAGTGGGTCTGTCTTGATTCGTAATCTCTCTAGAACTTGTCTTGATTCTTAATCAAAGCTTTATGATCCAATATTTTGTGAAAAGGATAGAGGCCTTCATTTCAAAACCTTTCATTTAGCCAAACATAAACCCTTCAATATTTCATCCTTTGCCACCCCTTTGAGCCATGCACTCTTGAAAGCTAGCACTTGAAAAATCTATCCTTATATTTGCAAGTATATGTTGATGAAGTTATGTATGTGAGTAGCTGCTATTCAATAAAAAAAAGAAAAAAATAATAAAAGAAAAAAGAAAAAGAAAAAAAGAAAGAAAAAAATATGTATATATTATATACATAAATAAATTTCTCTTAAGTCTTGCAAAAGCATTTATACTGTTTTTTCGGTGCTGTGTATTCAAGAATTTCATTTCACTTCATTATTTCATTCCATTATTTTAAAACCCCATCATCCATCTTAACCTTTAAGCCCTCTTGATTCACATTATATTGATCTTGTGGTAGAGAGGTAGAATAATTACAAGCCTGTGGTAGAGATTCGAATAAGCAGACCATGAGGGAAAATTGTCCTTGCTTGGTGAGCTGAGAGAGACACTTCTACCTTTGGAGAGGAAGTCTTCTTTATTCGGCATCTTGAATTGAAGTTTCTTAAGGATTAATTTATAATTGTCTTTGCCATTATCATTGCTAATCCCTTGATGAATGTTTTTACCAAGCTCTGTAGTCCTGGACCTATGAGTACATTTCCCAAGTACATTTATTGTTTTTAAGTTTTTGAAGAAGCTTTGTCCAGGAGTACAAAGGTTTAAGTGTGGGGGAATTTGATTGAGCTTTATTTGTATTAGTTTTCTACTTGAATTTTCAGAGTCTTAGAGTCAATTTTAGCCTATACATGACCTTTTTCGTGCTTAAGTTTAGATTAGGATTAACATGATTTTGGGTACCTATGCCATGAATAATGATTTATTGTGCCTAAATTGCATCATGAGCAAATGATACTACCCATATTTGCTATTTCATTTCAGGAACTCCTTACAAAAGGGCAAGGGAAGCAGTTTTGGAGAAGTTCACCGTGGCACAATTCAACATTCGCCGCGGCCAAAGTTCAAGAAGTCATGCAAGAACTCTCATGTGAGGTTCACCGCGGCGAATATCGTGCAGAACTTGAAATTTTACCTCAGAAGGAAAATAATCCGACCCAGCTTGATGGATCCAACGCAGGGCGGTTTATTATGCTGAATTAGGGTATTTTCGAAAGAGGAGAAGGAAGGAGGCTGCAGAGGTTGAAGAGAGCAAAGAGAGGAGAGCATATCATTTCCCATTCACCATACCCACACACTACCACCATTTCCCCCATTTCTCCGACATCCATCCATCTATCATGCATTCATCATCTATTCAGAGTTCATTTCCATCACCTATGAGGAACTGAACATCTCCACCCTCTTAAAGATGAAGTGAGCCGGAGTTCGAAGTGCCGAAAGGGGAGTATTTGCTTTTAATATGTATTTACATTATGGATTACTTGGATTCCGAGTTGGACTTTGTAATTTGTGTGTAAATGCTTGGTCTCGGTTGAGCCAAACTTGGACTATTGTGTATTGAGTTGTTTTGTGATTGACAAGGAGAATGTAGTTCATTTTGCTTATTCAATGAAATCTTGTTGGTCTCTTCTATCACCTAGTTGTGCTTGGTTTTAAAGTCAACATTGTATGGAGTTGATTTTGTCACTTCACGATTTCCGTACACACACTAAGTGGTCTTAAGGGATCTCATGGGATGGAGTTCATTTCATGTTATGTCGGACCCACAAGTCGTGTGGGGATTTAGAAGGAGATCATCGTATGACGCTCTGGACCCATGCGAATTGTTGTGGTTTTTGATTTCGAAAACTTAGTGCGAAAGTCAATACTTTCCCTCATCCTTTGCGAACTATGATGGAACACTTTGTTTTCAAGAGGCACCCATCATCACACACACACACACACACACTCTTCTCTTTCTTAAAGCTGCCTTTACTTTCTTCCTCAATCAAGAAAATACCAAAAAGAAACAAGTTTTTTTGTTTTTAGTTTAGATACATAGGATAATTTGAATCAAACCCTGGTGCATTTGCATCACAAGCACAAACCTAAGCTAAGAATTATTGGTACGCCTTCTCGCTTCCGGAAAGAACGACCCTGGGGTTGCACTATACAACCCTTGGAAATCAAAATTAATATTTTTGATCCATTTTCAAGGCTAGACAGCGACCTAAGTTTACAATTTGTGGCTTAGCATGGACCATTTAGTGTTCATCAAAACTTGAGTATTATAACTTAGAAACCTTTTCTAGATTTTAACCTTCTGTAGAAAACTTGAGTAATTAAGAAGAGTGCTCAAAAACTCAAGTTGTAAACTTAAAAAAACTCGAGTGTTGTAGCATTTGGATATGTTTAATAGAACGAATTCTTTCAAGCAAACTCAGGTTTTTAAAAAGTGTTGATAAACTTGAGTTTAGTTTTGATAAAACTCAAATGCTGATACTTATCATTCATTTGTAAAAGAAAACTTTTGAAGTAAATTTGAGTTACCATATAAAGTGTTATATAACTCGAGTCCTATTTTTGAGAGAACTCGAGTGTTGAGCTTATAATTAATTAAGCAGTTCAAAAACCTTATGCCAAAACTCCAGGTCCATTTCAAGTGTTTACAAACTCGAGTTACATGTTTTGAAAACTTGAGTGTTGTGTTGAAAATGAAACTTGCAATTATGGAACTTCTTCAAACAACTTCAAGTATTCATAAACTCGAGTTACTTTTGTGGAAAAACTAGAGTGTCTAGCTGAAAACACAATTATTGTTCAAAAACTTCCTCATTCGACTCAGGTTCTGTTTGAAGTGTGCAAGAACTCGAGTTATGTACTCCTAAAACTCGAGTGTCCAAAGTTGTCTAAAAAATCTCATTCTTCATTCACTTTGAAAGACTTGAGTTCCACTGCACAATAACTCGAGTAGTTAACAAAGGTTTTCATATTTTCTTTCTCAGAACCTGAAGCTAAAACTCGAGGTGTGTCAAAAGTGTTTTGAAACTCAAGTTAAATTCATTTAAAATCGTGTGTTGCTTTACTATTTTCAAAATCTCCTTAGCAATGTACTTAAGTTATGAGAGATTAAAACTTGAGTCTCTCTTTTAATTTTCAATCTGACAATAGTTTAAATTCCCATTTGACAAAACTTTCCTTATTTATGCTTGACCATTTGAAATGTCACCTGCAACCATAAATGCATCTTCTTTAACCTATAAGAACAGGTATAAAATTTAATGTAGAAGATCTTCGTCAATCCGCTTTAAGAGCTTCTTCACCTGAGAGAAAAAACATTAAATGCTACAATAAGTGAAGGCAATGAAGCTGAGACAATGGATATATACTTCTGAGTAGCGAAAATGAGCTTTTTTCCCCTAACAGACACTTATTAATTCTCACCTATAAAAGAGAAAGCATTCAAGATAAAAGGAGGACTACGAAAAATGAACATTAATATGCTGTTATCCTCTGCATCTATACTCCTGTCATTTTGCAAATCAATTCCTGTGAACTCCAGTGATTCTTTATTCACTCTTTTAAGAGAGTTTACTTTGTCCATTCTTATTATATTGCTATGAGTTATTCAAGGTTGGGACTTTGAATCTATTGGGTTGAAATTGAGTAAGAAAATAGAGTACAAGAAACCCTGTCTTAGTACGTGTTGTAAGGGGAGTGAGCTTCCTAATTGTAAAGGCCTGGTGTGCTTGAGTTATTTGAGAATAGTGGATTGAAAATCTCATAGGAGCTCTGAGGACTGGACGTAGGTTAGGGGGACCAAACCAGGATAAATTTGTTGTGTCTTTTTTCTCTTTGTTTTCACCAGTGACTTTGTTTCATTTCTGCGATTAAGTTTCAATTTTAAATTGGCCAATTCACCCCCTATTGGTCAAATCCTACACTAATATTTGGTATTAGAGCAGGTCTCTTGTTTAAAGGATGTAAATGTCTCAAGAACGATCATGACAGGATTTGATGAACACGTTATAACTGATGGAGCATCGATCACAAGACCGCCAGCGTTCAATTGCCAGAAGTTCTCTTTCTGGCAGATCAAATTCCAAAACTTCATTTTGGCTACTGATTTATATTTGTGGGATGTTTTTGAAACAAGAAACTTCATGCCAATAAAGAAGGACAAGGATCAATTGGTTCCAAAGATGTAAGTAGAATTTGTTGAGGAAGACAAGAAGAAAATGCTTCTTAACAGAAAGGCCGTGTTGATGTTAAAAGCACTTTGAATGAAAAACAACTTCTTCAAAGTATGCACTCTACCTTCCGCAAAACACATTTGGGAAGCATTAGAGATAGCTTACGAAGGCACAGAAGCAGTGAAATAGAGCAGAGTCAACATGTTAACCATTGAGTATGACTTACTCAGAATGAAGGATGTTGAGACGATTGCAGAATTCGAAATGCGTCAGACACATATCATCAATAAGTTAGCAGTTCTCAGGAAAACGTATGATCAACGTTCCCAAGTAAGAAAGATTCTCAACGTGCTATCAAACAAATGGGAGGCGAAAGTAACTGCAATTGGAGAATCCCATGGAGAGTCAATGACGTCTGTAGCAGCATTGTTTAACATCCTTGCTGAGTACGAGAGTAGGCAAAAATTTAAGAAAAAGCTGTCCAACATTGAAGAAAAGAAGAAAAAGGGGCCGGCTCTCAAAACCGTGAATGAAAGGAGAAAGAATCAGAAACAAAGGATGAAGAACTTGCAATGGTAGTTCATAAGTTTAGAAGAATGTATCGAAAGGATCAACACTCTAGAAGGCCATACAAAGGAGGATCAAGCAAGATCATTTACTATGAGTGCAACAAATCTGGACACGTTAGAGCTGACTGTCTTCAGATAGTCAACCTGAATAAAGAAAAGGAGAAAAATAAATTGAAATCTTTCAAAAAGAAGAAGGCATATGTTTTGGGCATATGGGGAGACAGCTCATCCGATGAAGAAAGCAAAGCTAAAGAAGAAGCAAACCTTTGTCTGGTGGCACAAGAAGATTCAGAGGCAAAGGAGGTAATATCCACAGAACTTAGCTATGATAAATTGCAAGCTAATTATGATGATATGCATGATGAGTTATTAAAATTTGCAAAGGAGCTATCTTATCTTAGGAAGAAAGTAAAGGAACTTGAAAAACCTGTTACTAAACCTGTAATTGTTCATACTTGCTCTAGCTGTGAAATTTTGAAAAATAATAATAACAGATTAATAAAAACTCTTGAGAGATTTACAAAAGGAATTGAAATGTTGCAAATTATTTTGAAAAGCCAAAGAGTTATAAATGATAGAAGTAGCGTAAGATATGATCCTAAAAATGATTTTCAAAAGGGAAAGAAAAATAATGGAAACAAGAGTTATGTAAAATTTTTCCAAAAATCTGTGTATGCATCTAAGCAATTTGCTTTTCGTAGTTATTGTAATAGAAAAGGGTATAGTATTATATCATCTTACTTTAGGAAGAAGAAAGCCTTAGGAACTTATAGGTGGGTGCCCAAAGGAACTTATGTTCCAAAGGTGCTAAGTACTAACCCAAAAGGATCCAACAAGACTTGGGTAACTAAATCAATTAAATGATTCTTTTATAGGTTTGTCTCAGAGCATCCAAGTCAAGTAAATGGTACATTGATAGTGGATGCTCAAGACACATAACAAGTGACAAAAATAAGTTTATTAGCTTTAAAGTAAAAGAAGGAGGAAAATTAAGTTTTGGAGGCAACAATCCCACAAAATAGTCGGGGTTAGTGAAATTAGTAATGCAAATGGAGTACCAGTAAAGGATGTCTATTACATGGAAGGATTGTGTCACAACCTCCTAAGCATGAGTCAAAGTGCTGATAAGGACAATTGGGTGATCTTCGACTCATAGGAATGCTTCATCATCAACAAGAAGGATCTACCCATCAATAAGGAGAAGTTGAACATCCAACTTCTAGCTCCTCGGGATGGCAACTGTTATACCTTAGATTTAGAAAATGCTTTTAATAACTCTTGTATAATTAGTTAAGCTGATGAAGGCCGATTATGGCATAAATGTTTAGCACATTTTAACATGAATCAGCTTGACCGATTAATCAAGAATGTATCAGTTCAAGGGCTTCCAAAATTAAGTTTAATAAATGAATTAGTTTGTAATGCTTGCCAAATGGGAAAGCAAAAAAAATCATCTTTTAAATCAAAGAAATAAATTTCAACAATGAGGCAACTTGAACTACTTCATATGGATTTGATGGGTCTAGCTAGAGTTAAGAGTTTAAGAGGAAACCTTTATACTTTAGTTATTATTGATGATTTTCCAAGATTTACTAGGACCATATTTCTTGCATCAAAGAGTGAAACTTTTGAACTATTCACTATATTTGCCAAAAAAGTCCAAAATGAGAAGGGTATGTCTATTATTTCCATTAGAACATATCATAGAGGAGAGTTCGAGAATGGAGACTTTGCAACATACTGTGAGAATGAATGGATCAACCATAAATTCTCAGCTCCAAGGACCCCATAGCAAAATGGAGTAGTGAAGAGAAAGAACTAAGTACTTGTAGACATGGCACGGGCTATGATGACAAAGAAGAAGGAGTCTCAAGTATTCTGGGCAGATGCTCTTAGCACAGCATGCTACATATCAAACAGAGCTTACATCAGAACATCACTAGGAAAGACATTACGAGCTGTTCAAAGGCCAGAAACCAAACTTGTCTCAATTACATGTGTTCAGCGGCAAGTTCTTCATCTACAATAATGCAAGGATAACCTCGATAAATTTGATCCTAAATTTAATGAAGGTTTATTTCTAGGTTATTCTAATAAAAGTAAAGCATGTGGTATTTGTTGAAACTGAACATCTAACAAAACTTGATTTTGATGAAGAAATTATTGTTTCAAAATGTTTTGAAAACATAAATAAGGATAGTTCAACCGATTATCAACTAATACATGATTTAGAAAAGGATCAATTAGATGAATATCCTCAATCACCTTAACCAAGAGCTTGGAAGTATATCCGCAATCACCCTATCAATCAAGTGATTGGTGAAGTGAATGAGGGTGTACAAACAAGAAAAATATTTTTGAATGAGGGTCAATTTTCTACTTTCATTTCAAAAATAGAGGCTAAAAATGTTAAGGAAGCTTTGTCTGATAATGATTGGATTATAGCTATGCAAGAAGAGTTAAACCAATTTGAAAGAAACCAAGTTTGGGATTTGGTTCCCTGACTAAATGATCATCCAGTCATTGGTTCAAAATGGGTATTTAGAAACAAACTTGATGAATCTGGAATAATTGTCAGGAATAAAGCAAGGTTGGTAGCTAAGGGCTACAACCAAGAGGAAGGGATTGATTATGGGGAGACTTATGCTCCAGTGGCTAGATTAGAAGCCATACGTATTCTACTTGCTTTTGCTTGGTTAATGGATTTCAATCTTTTTCAAATGGATGTCAAAAGTGGTTTTCTAAATGGTTTTATTAAAGAGGAAGTTTATGTTGAACAACCCCTTGGTTTTAAAGATATTTCTAAACCAAATAATGTGTATAAACTTAAGAAAGCACTTTATGGTTTAAAGCAAGCACCTAGAGCTTGGTATGAAAGATTGAAAAATTTCTTGATCAAAATGAGATTTATTAGAGGAAAAGTGGATACAACTTTGTTTATTAAATATTTTAAGTTTGACATGTTAGTTGTATAAATTTATGTTGATGATATCATTTTTAGTGCCACTAAAATGATCTTTGCCAAGAGTTTGCTAAGATTATGCAAGCGGAATTCAAGATGTTAATAATGGGAGAACTCAACTTCTTCCTAGGATTTCAAATCAAGAAAAGGAAGAATGGCATCTTAATTAGCCAAACAAAGTATCTAAATGAGCTATTGAAGAAGTTTGGTATAGACCAGTGCAAGAGTGCAGATACCCCTTTGAGGTATACTACACTACTTGATGCTGACATTAATAGCAAAGATTATGATATCAAGCGATACAGAGGAATGACTGGTTCATTCTCTATCTCACAGCAACCAAGCCAAATATTCAATTCAGCTTTGGGATGTGTGCAAGATATCAAGCAGCACTTAAGGAGTCACATGCTGAAAATGGGAAGAGAATTTTTAGATATATTGCTGGTACCATTGATCAAGGAATATAGTATCCCAAAGGAACTAATGTGGAGCTGATTGCATACTCAGATTCCGACCATGCAGGCTACAAAATTGATAGAAAGTGTACAAGTGGTCATGCCAATTTCTTGGAGGTTCATTAGTATCATGGTTAAGCAAGAACCAATCAACAGTATCACTATCCTCAACAGAAGCTGAATACATTGTTGTTGCAAGCTGTTGTGTTCAAGTGCTATGGATGAAACAATAATTGCGGGATTTGGGAATGAATCTCAGAGAAATTCCCATCTTCTGCCGCGGTGCAGAGAACTGAACAGTATCACTATCCTCAACAACAATTGCCATTTCATTTCAGGAGCTCTAGCAAAGAATGGAAGGAAGCAGCTTTGGAATCTTCGACCGCGGCGCATTCCAGCTTTCGCTATGGCAAAAACTCAAGAATGTAAGCAAAGTACTCTCGGGAGAGGTTCACTGCGGCGAAACCTCAGGTTAGTTGTGACGAAGATCGTGAATCAACAACCTAATCAGGCTTCAAATGGAAAGAATAACCGACCCACATCATGAACCCGACCCAGAATGGTTATGAAATCCTATTTAGGGTAATTTTTGCACAGAGGGGAGGGGGATGCAGCAGCCACATACAAGGGTTTCTTGTCATATCATTTTCTCTTCTCTTTAACCCACCAAAACCCTAACAACCGTTTTCCTGCCTTCATCCTCTACTTCCTAATCATCATGCACCCATATTCTTCCATTAGGAGTGTTGAGTTGTGCACTATGAGTATCTAAACCTCTTTTTTCCTCTTGAGGATGGAGAAGGCTTGAGTTTAAGAGCTTAACAAAGGGAGTAGTAGTTTCAATCTGTATTTCTTCTATAGATTAGTTGCTGAGTTAGGACTAGCAATTTGTACTTAAATACTTGGTTACGGTCGTACCAAACTTTGATTAATTTATGTATTGATTTGCTTTGTGTTTAACTTGGTAGTGTGAAATCTCATTACTACCTATTCAATGAAATCTTTGTTATTCTCTCTCATCTTCCTAGTTATGATTGATATTTGAGGTGATAATGTTTTGAATTGGATTTTTCACTTAGTAACTTCACTACACACACTAAGTGTTTTTAAAGGTTTCATGGAATGGAGTTCATTGCATTGAATTTCTAACCTAGTGAGTTGTTGGGGTTTTTATTATGAAAATTAGTAAGAAACTTATACTCTACCTTATCATTTGCAAACTATGATAGCCTGAACCATTTTCAAGGTGAATTAATCATCAAATAGCTTTCGCATTTTGTCCCTATATTTTTGTTGCATTCCCATAATCCAAAAAAAATCCAAAGAGAAAGTTTGTTATACATATCCATTTTTGATTCAAGTTTTACAATCAAACACAAGTTATCCTTCTTTATAGTGAATTTAATCACAAGTTAAGTAAACTAGTTGCTCCTGAGGCTCTGTTCACCATCTTGCTTACCGTAAGCGTACAGGTTGCAAGTTGTATAAAAATATCATTCCCACAAGGACTAACGCATAAGCGAGTTAATCAATGCAATTATGTAATTAATTAGGTTGAGTGAATCAATTGGGTAATTGGTGTCCTAAAGATTTATCAAATTCAATAAAAAATATCAATAAAATGAGAACGCCAAATTGGAACTTTGAATCAAGGTTAAAGATGCCTAAGATTATTTTTCACCATTGCAATTCATGAGATTTAATTGCATACAACACTGTTAGTGATTAAATGGCATTACATGCTTGTCTAAGGTTCAAAAAGCAATTGATTAAGCTTTCTCAAGTCATAACCAAATTAATTTCCTCATTTAACATGCACAATCTCTTACTACAGTTAAAAGAAAATAATCATTACGCAACAACCTTGATACGACAGTGCTAGGTTAGTAACTATTTCTTTATATTACCAGCAAACCATCCATTTTATTACTAAACTTCAAGTCTAGCATAATTTTATCTAAGTCCTACAATTAAATTAACTCTCTCGAGCTTAATTTAATTGGACAAATTAATCTAAATGGTGGCTAATCAATTAGAAGCATTAGGCACAAGATAAAATTAACAAGTAATTATCACTAATCACCAAAGAGCTAATGATCAATTCTCAATCCATGCAATGGTTCAAAATAATCCTAGTACGTATTACTTAGCCACTCAACATCGATCCACAAGAGCAATACATTTAGCAATTAAATCCATGAAGTAGACCAACAAATAAGAGAGATAACAGTGAAGATGATGCAGAAATATCTGACGTTGTACCTCTATCCTTCTCACTGCTACGTTAACAACATACAAGGAAAACAAAGAATCCTCTAGCTGCTGCTTTCTCTGTGCTAAATTCATGCCAGACGATGGATAGACACAGTCAACCACAACACACTCACCCTCTGTCGTTGCCAGGCTCAGCTGCTCTCTCTCTCTCTCTCTCGCAGCACAACGCTGACGCACGCACAGCTTAAGCACCATCGATGTTGTCTCTCTAATTCACACTAGACCCACAACCAGTCGACGTCTCGTCACCCTAACGCCTCTGGTTCACAGAACAGCTACTCTTTCATCCACTTTCCATATTTGCATGAAAATCTTCCACAAGCACAATAACATGATTTCTCAAACTTTCAACATATATACCAACATATTCTTGATCCCACATTCATTTCCATGAATTAAATAGCTTGAATCCAACTCTTCTACTTCAAATATAAATTTGGGCAGCATCTCCCCTTAGGGTTCTTCTTCCCAAAATTTACAAAATCATTAAACAAGAGCCAAACAATCACAAGCTATACACTA
>JANTPZ010122286.1:0-11912 GCA_025593235.1 Vachellia pachyceras | reverse complement strand
ATTCTGCTGCTTTAGATGATACCTTGGAACCTTTTTTTATTGTTTTTGCAGAATGAAATGAAATGGAGTGGGGTGGCTAGCTAATTAAAGCTTGTCATCATCGCTTCTCTCTTGCTCTCCCCTGAAAATCCTATCCAGTCTTTTGGGTGTAGATAATCTCATGAGCAAAACCACCCTCCTCTTTTCTTCCTTTTCAATTGGAATTAATTAATGATGTCATTTTGGTTTTACTTTCACTCCCCTATTGTAAATGTCAATTGGAAAGGTGTTTAATTAGGTCATAGATAATACGAAAGACCAGACGACAATCTACTACTAGACTTCAGACATCTTTACGGTTCACTCTAGTCTTCATCCCAGCCGGCGAGCCTTGCGATCGATAATTGCTATTTTGTTCAATTCTAAACATTGCGTTTTGGCCACTGGTATCATAGCCTGGTAGCAGCTGGTAATTAGGCGAAGTTTACAGTTTCTGTCCTGTTTATAATATCCAACTGTTGGTGTTGACCCTTTGATTATAAAAAAAGACATTCCGTTTAAAGAGAGAGAGAGAGAGAAAGGAATGGAAATTTGCGTTTTGAGAATATGCAATTTTATAATAAAATTCAAGACAGCATACAAGATATGCATGATAATCGAGATGAAGTTTGTAAGCATGTTATATATATATATATATATATATATATATGCATAGACTATCAAAACCAACGACCGACTATCAAAAATTGAATAATCCATTCAATTTTTGAACTAATCTTAGCCCTACTTTTCTCTTTTAATTTAATTTCAACATTTTATATAAAATGCAATCCAAAATTGCAGCCTCTTTTTGTTATACTTTTAACAGTTTTTTCACTTGCTCAATTTAATGTGTCAACGATTACTTTTATCATGGGACAAATATTAACTATTAAAGAGGGAGGTATTTTAGAGAGAGAGAGAGAGAGAGAGAGTGCATATTTTTTTTAAGGATGGCAAACTTAATCAATTTTTATAATTTGCATGAATTTTTTACGTAAATTATGTGAAGGAGATTATCTCATTTGGAAACGCGGTAGAGAAGTACTTTTATGCAAACCAAGGTAAATATGTGAAGGAGATTATTTCGTTTTACGGAAAAATATTGTTGAACGTGATTTTAGCTCTCCTCAACGCTTTGCCAAACAATGTTTCCATAAACTCTGGTCAGTATAGAGATAAGAACTTGGAGTGTCTCTATTAATCCAGATTTCAGGAAAAATACAACACCCTATCAGTGAATCATGTTGGAAGTTTTCGAGTGTAGGATTAATGTTTGTTATATGAGGCAGAATCATACTTGTCCAAGTTTTGACTGTGGGTCTCTTAGGTCACCCAAATTAAGAACATGATTGCCGGTATATTCGAAGTAAATATGTTGTCCAAGTTTTATGTGCAATTTGCAAACATAAAACAACCCATTCTCACTCATCACTGTCCTCCCTAGCAACAGGCACTTCACTATAATTTGGGACCGAAGTGATTCTCAATCTCAAGGCAAGTTCTGCGACGCAAGAGAGATGGAAAATCATGCAACATAAGAGTTCAGAGGGCATTCTTTTTGAATGAGAAATAAATACAAGTAGAACTTAAAAACTCCGAAAAAGGATTATTTTACCAGTCTAAATGAGTAGGATAATCCTTAATTTGTTCGAGCGTAATTTTTCTGGGGAATAGATCGCTTCATGTACTTTAATCCCACCACCACATGCAATTTAAAATACGCAAAATTCAATTGCACCTGTACTTTTAGCATATATGCCTGAAAAACAAATCTGTCTGTGTATTCATTTTCCATCAAATATATATGGCGAAAACTACATGTACAGAAGGAAAGACATGTGGCATGTATGAGTTCCGATCCGTGTATATATTTTCTTTTACGTAGCGTCATTTACAATTCGAGACAAGTAACAAAAAGTTCAGAGAAAAAACTGATAAGCGACCCCAAAAAAGAAAGCTATAACAGCAGCATTGGCTAATCAAAATGTGTGTCGTGTGACTCGTGTCTGCGCATTATGAGATCTGCATATTTTAACCAAAAAAAAGTTAGAAGGGCTTGCCTTAAATGTTTATAGTACTTGATAACTATCAACAAATAGGCTGGCTTACAAAGGTTGCTTGCATGTTATTCCATTTAATTCCTTAGTAATGATCCACAAATAATGTGCCTGAGTCATACACAGAAAAGTGTGACAGCACCTTCCCTGCATTTACTTAAATAAAGCTCAAAGATATCACAAAAATTAAAGAGAAAGAAAAGAGACTCAAAAGACAGAGATCGAATACGTAACAAGATGAAAAACCTGACGCATCCCATTCTTTTAATGATTCTAAGATTCCAGACATAGTTACGATGAATGGGTCGTCAAGATTTCATAAATCACTTGATCTTGGTAGAAATCAAAGCCTGTAGAAGACGTTGGTGATCGGTGTGGTTACGAAACACAAAATTCCTCATTCTTATTCCGGAAACCCCTCAATGTATAATTACAAAAAGACAAAAACATAAATGAAGATAAGCAACTTACTTTTCTGCTGCTTTTGATACGAGTGATCATCACAATTAGAATCACATGAAGTGGCCTGTGGCCCTAACGATCATCATTAGTTGTGCTCTTTAAAGCTTGATAAAATAATAAACTTCTCTAAATCTACCAAACAAGCTATTACACAAAGCCCTCGAACCGGAAAATAATTAAAGGGTCCTCTTTTTAACCCGATATGACCAAACCAGAAGATATTCCCAGTCCTTCGTACGGCGAGGATATATATATATATATATAGAGAATAGTATTTCATCCTACTTCATCAAAGTTTGTTGTTCAGGCAAATGACTTCCCCCTATGATTGCCAACACTTGGAAAAATTATATTCTTTTGACATGCCCATTTATAGCTGGCACCTATAAATAATAATATACAAGATAATCTAGGTTTTTGTCTTTTTGTCTAATGCAGATTTCCCCAAGATCATCTGTAATCGGAACCATACCTAACCAGATTTGACCAATATTGGCCTCGTCAGCTTTCCAATTTCCATTAACCATCCAATGCTTATTTACCCTAGCTAACCCGTACTATTTGTCTTGGCTATATTGTTATATCCTGATATGATATGATACGCTGGTAATCCAAATTTAACCTGCAACATACAATTGATCTGTACATGCAGATACATGGCTTTACTTCCTTCTGGATGTGAAGTGAATAGCACTTTATACTGCACCAACAACACACGCACAGAGGCCATGCGTGGAAGCATGTGCGCCAAATTTCGTGAGTGAAAAATGATCTTCATCGTGAAGCTCACATAGAATAAAACTTGCCAGAAACTAAAACCGACTTCACTAGATCAGGAAATGGAAAAATATATATATTTTGAATAGAAAGGCAGAAGCAGACACATCACACCATGAGATCCATTGAGAATTTTTAATACTTTGCAAAAGATGCATTGCAACATCATCAATTCCACATAGAGAGAGACTGACCGAGTGCATCTGTCTTTCCAATAATACACTACATGTATGCTGCGCATAGCATTTGATTGGGTACAGATTATCAGTCACGGAAGATCATTTCTTGGACAACTCGTGAACAAAGCATTTCAGAGGCAAGTCTTCGCAAAAGGCACAATAAAGTAAACATCTTAAAATTGCGCACCACAAAACATTATCAGGAGATATATATATATATGACAGGATACGTACGAAGAGTAGTGAGTGGATTCCTCTTGCTTTGTTGCTGTTTTCTTTTTATTTAGAAGAATTAATCGTCTTGACTAAGCGGTCGAACTAGTAGCAGCGGAAGTGATATTCGGCTTGGGCTTAGGTCTCTTCCTCTTCTTGTCATAGCTGACGCCCCTGGACTTGGCCTGAAAATCACGAACCTCGCGCAGATAGAGCCTGACGGGACGAGCGGCGAAGGGGTTGGAGTCGGGGGTGCCACCGTTCTCTTCGTAGGCGGCGCGGAGGCGGCCGATGAGGGCGTCGAGGCTGCCCCAGGCCTGACGGAGAGGGCAGGGGCAAGGAGCCGGGGGGTTGGGAAGGCCGAAGAAAGGGCAGGTCGGGGTGTGGACTTTGGTCTTGCCGAACTGATCAAGGTAGCGGAGGAAGTCCAGCACCTGAGTGCCACCGCACATCCCCATCGGCACCGGCGGCCTTTGGTTCCTGAGGTACTGGCAGAATGTGTTCCAGTCCCTCCTCTTCTGGTTCTCGTAGCGGCTACCCGATGTAGTCACTCGGCCTTCACTCTCACAGCTGGGGTTTGATGAGTCAGAGACCAAATCCATCCTCTCGCGCGCCCGGATTCCTCAGATTAGATCTCACCACTACCACCACCACTGGTTCTAGGGTTTTTACTGATGCGTTGCGGCTGTGTTGTTTTTCTCCCTGGTGGCCACGATGAGAGGCGAGTAGGGATGAAAGGGCATAGCATGCAGGGAGAGGAAGAGAGGAGGGGGAGAAACTAGAAGGAAGGAAAGTGTCCGGGGGAAAAATGGGTGCAACTGTGCAAGTGAGTGAGTGAGAGGGATGATGAGTGGAGGGGGGATTGTGTTGCAGAAGAAAAGCGGAAGGAAGTGAGAGTTAGAAAGTACGACGAAAGGAGTGGAAGAGGGAGAACCGAGGGTTAATTAATGGAAGCGGAGGGAGAGAGGGAATAGTAGGTGGATGTCTTATGCCCTCCACAGCACTGACTTTGGCAGTGAGCAGCCAGCCATGATGGAGACCAAAGATGGCCATCCCCCAATAGTAATACTCACTCCTCCTCCCGGCGCGTCCCTCCACTTCCCCCTCCCCCCGGGGGGGCTTCTGTGTCTGCACCATCCACGACTACGACGCGTCCCCACACTCACACGTGTGAATAATTAACACACTGCAGGGTGGACATCCAGTCATGATCGTGAGACTGTTTGCATGCGTGTGTGTACTGTGGAGTACCCTATGTACGTACGAATGTATATAAGTACCACGTATTGTGGAGAAAGAATGAGGACATGTTGGCATCCTAATTTACATGACAATATAAATGACAGACAGACAGCAACAGCATATGGTGTAGGAGGGAGGGGGAGAGGTGGTTAACCCATTACATATAGAGTGAGAGACAGAAGGAATGGGATGCTTTTATTTTTAGGTTTGAAGGGAGGAGATGACTGTTTATACGTTTAGGAGTGTGGTGTTCGGGGGTAGGTAGTAGTTAAATAGGTAATAATAATAGGTATAGGGAAGGAGGGAAGGGTGGAAAAAAAAAAGGGAGCTGAGCTAAGTTCCAGTTAGAGTAAGGGAAGAAGGGTTTTAGGGCATTTGTTGGAATCTCAAGACGCACAAATAAGGGCAGACAGACACAAGCCCCACGTAAACAGAATGAGTATAGGACTATAGGGTCATGGTCCCTCCTCTCTCCGGGGGAACTTCAACCCTGTCCCCATCATCGGCTCTGTTTGGGAAAGCGGTAGAGAAGTATTTTTACGTAAGCCGAGACAAATATGTGAAAGAGATTATCTCGTTTTACGAAAAAATACTGTTGAACGTAATTTTAGATTCCAAAAAAACTTTACCAAAGCCATCATCGCTTCACGCTCCGGCGTTGCCCCTCAACACGACCGCTCACTCCTATTTCATACACACCATCCATCTCATGCTTCATTAAAACATGCCTTTTGGTGAATTTTGAACCACATTCGCAGGGTGGGCCCCAAGCCCAGAAGCAATGGATCCCGATGCATGATTGCGGCCCATGAAGGCGGCGCCCTCTGGGTTTCTGAGCCCAAAACATGAAAGCAGGAGAGAGAGCAATCACGCGAGATCCCCTTCAGATGTTGCCATCAAACCTTGTTCATATCCGCATCAAAGTCGTGAGAGACACAAGTGTGGCTTCTCATGCGATGGCGAGCCGTCTCATTCCATTCCCGGCGCTCCGCCTACGGCCTTCTCGGAGAAGCCTAACCTACATTCACACATCATCACCCACACTTTACAGCTTGTTAAACACATCACACCCACTGCTCTGCCATTAATATCTCATGCACATTCCTCCCACGTCGACGGCCTCGGGAGCCCGCAGCCACCCATCTCTCTGCAGACTGCAATGCCAATACGGAACAAACACTGTGATGTGCCTCTGCTCACAACTGCCCTCCTCTTCAATTAAGCGCTTCATTTTCCATGTGTTTCATCAATTCAAGTGTTAATTTCTCTCTTGTTCAGATTTTGGGAGGCCCATTTGTTGGAATATAATAAGACATAAATAGAATCAAACACCAATAGCAAAATTGAAACCGATATTGCTAATACTATCCATGATCTATACAGAGTCTCGACCTCAACTCACAAAATTTGAGAGTGAAACACTACAGTAGAATACACCCTCTTCACAGGAAAAATCACAGGAAAAATCATGCAAAGCAAAACGTACGCGACAAACAGAAAGGAACACCGTATCTCCAATCCTCTCTCAATGACGACTCGCTGCTCGGTGCCTTCAGCTTCGGAGAAGTTTCCCTATCTATAAAATGATGCCATTATGTAAAGCATTACTGCCGATGCAGTGGTGATTATCAACTCCTGCAAATCCCATTTGAAAAAAGAAGAAAAAGTCATCAAGTTGAATAGCAAGTCACGCTTAAAAAACATCCGGAAAGGCAGTTTAAGCCAATAAAATTTGTTTCATACCTGACTGTTGTAAAGTACAGCAGGTATGTAGCCACCTGAGAACTCAATGAAGTTCAAAAGACCAGTGTACGCCTGCAAGAAACCCACAATAGAGCGTTAACTTCTTACCAAATACAGAATATGGAGAGAATAATTTAAGCATGTTGAGATTGAAAGAATGAAGACAATAAAAGAACTGGAGAGACATTTTGACTGTTCAATTTCGTTGCTGCGATTAAATCGATTCGGCATATAATTTAAATTATGCAATTTCCCATCCAAAATAAAATCAGCCAACGTTGGCACAAAATGCATTCACATTATAGCACAATAAGAGAATTGAACTCTGAACTTATCTCCATGACTATGTCACCCACAAGGTGAATTTAAAAGTCATACCAAAGATGATACAGCTACACAGCCAAAAACCAAAGCCAGTGATCGGAGTAGTCGCTTTCCCATCCGCAGCCCTTCTCCTGTATCCTCACCATCTTCCTGCAGCCGATGCTAACTTAGATTGGTACAGCAATGAGGGTCAAAACCAAATAATATTAAATATACCAAATGCTATCATGGAGAATGAAACCCACATTATATGCTGGTGATACAGGCGGTTCAAAGGATTTTAACTTCTCAAAAAGCCGATAAACAAAAGCAAATGCCAAAAACTGCAAAGGTTTATATTCTGCATTACGCTTGACAAGGACCCAAGCAATCTGCAGGGTAAAAATGACAATTAAATTCAACCGTGCAAAACATCAAGCAAAAGATTGTTGTTTCAGAACATTGTCATTTGCCAAAAAGAATCTTCATTTGAACACTCACAAAAACAGCAGATATGGCAAGGTTGATAAGCATATCATTTTTACTTGATTTGGAAAACCTGAAACATCATCAGATGTCAACATATCGTATAAAGGATACAAGTCATTGATGATAAAGCGGTAATGAATGTAGTGAAGGAAGCAGAAATGTGAAGCAGATGCAGAACACCACAGAAGGCACACTAGAATACAGCCAAAAAGAAAACATTATGCATTCATACAAAATTGCAAAAAGAGTCCATGGAAAAGGGAGACAGTGAGCAAAAGCTGAACTTAAAGCAAATGGAACTGAGCAACTATCTCAAGGCAGAGTCATTCTTCTCCAAGAATTCACATATCATGAGCAATCAGATCACATCATATAAAAGATGCCTTTTAAAAAAATCACAAAGATAAAGAGGGTTTTTTTTTTGCGCCAGAAATAGATGGTTTAATTAACTAGTTTTGACATAACGTCAACCCATTTCTCAGAAAGGGGGAAGAGGGAATACTATGCAATCAGCCCTCAAGCATGTATTAGCACAGCAGAAGTATGATGGGCCAAGCCTTCACATGGACCTCCACGAGGCATAGCAACCTAGAGAAGTTAAATACCATATAGCTACAGCAACAAAACTACAAGCCATGAAACATAACAGTAATATTGAACCTTGGACCCCAAGGTACGATTGGCTGCTTGTCAGCATACTTTATGTCCTTAGAAACCTGCATTTTATAAACGTTATAACAGCTGTTAGATGCAAAGAGATGAGAACGAGGGCCTAATTCTTGAAAATAATAGGAAGAAAACCACAATAAGCAAGAACTTTATTGCCAAGGACGAGAATGTGACATATCATGAGTGATTATAAGATGTGCATCAATCAGTATTACATCATTTTATTAAGTTGTACAATCTACTTCCTCCTTCAAAGACAAAACAAAGCTCAAAGACGAAGAAAAAGAAAAAAAGATGACAACACTGAGACATCAATTCCTGCCAGATTCTCCATTGCCACGATCAACAGGCAGTTTATATTCATTGTGTAGCAAGAAAGTAATAGTGAAAACTGAAAAGATATTTTCAGCAAAGCTATACTACTCCAAACGTTACTCGTAGTTCCTATTTCTGAGAAAAGTTAAAAAGTATCATAACGTCTTCATGTTTGCATGTACAATTTAGCGCATGGGTAAAAAAGACAACTCTTCTATACCTTGAACGAACCAAAAGTCACACCTTTCTTTCGATTAGTTAATTGCGCCATCATCACTCTGTCATATGCCCTTTCCAGCTGAAACATAGGATCACAACACAAAAGATCTCATGTGCGAGAACATTATACTGAAGATCACCCGTATGACAAGAGGCCATGGCATGAGCAACAGCCCCACCAACAACCCCCCCAAACCCCAACAGACCCCAGAAAGGGGTTGGAAAGCCCCTTCCTACCACTTACATTTAATTTAATTTCCAATATCAACATAGTAATTTAATCACCTAAACATAAAATAAACTTGAGTAACAGGCTGTTCTACTGCCAGTTACTAAAAATATAACTTTACAGGATCGCTTTTAATAGATTATCTTAATTTAAAATTAAAAAATACAGAAGGTGGGGCAGAGTAACTTACTCTGGCAGCAGTTTCTTCATCGCCAACCCTCTCAGCCTCCTTTCTTTTTTTTGTATATGCTGCCTTGATCATGTCAAAACCCTCAATAGGGCTAACACCTAGGACCTAACATACAGCATCCTCCTAACAATTAAGATGCATGGCTAACCATATGGACCAACAAATTGCACGCAGACTGAATTTTACCTCATATGGATTTAAGTCACTGTCAGAATTAGAACTCCCAGCTGCAGATGCAGCAGCGCAGATGACCCTTTGGCCACTCCAGCCATTTGTTTTTGAAAACCTGAGAATCCAAATTAATTGCGACGTTATAGTCATATTTATGAAGAAAGAACATTAGCCGATACACAGCACCATAGTTCCAGGCAGAAGACTGGGCCAGATTTAACAACAAACTTATTAAGCAAAAAGCATAATCTACAAACAGTGATGATTTGAACACCGAAGAAATTATTTGTTCTACTCTTATGACCATAGTTGATAAGGTGTTTACGTGCCATTTGCCTGGAGCGAAGTAGTTCCTGTGTGTAAATGACGGTCATGGGTTGTTTGCAAGACAATTGCCTGGGTTTAATAAATCTAACGGCTAAGCTACTAAATCCTTTTTTGGCACCTTGTGGAGGAGTTTACCTGACAGAAGATAAAGATGTCTGTGAGACTTTGGGCCGCAAATTCTTCGGGGAAAGCCGCAAATTAGGGCATTGCAATAAATTTGAAATGGCTAATGCCATTGAACGGTGCTCTGATGAATTGGAGAAGCAGTGATTTTGAGACGAAGGGTTTTGAGGGATTTTATCTTCAAAACTGTAGGCGGACACCAGAAGCAGAAGTCAGCTCAAATTAACCTTCGATGATTTGGGAGGAAAACTCCGGACCCTGGATTCTTGCGTTTTCCAATTAACGTCGTCGTTCTATTGATCGTAAGGGCTTGTTTGGTTTGAGAGTGTGTTAGGGGAAGATCCACTCATTTGATTTGGATTTTTGAGGGAAGGAGATGCCAAAACCCCCCCCCCCCCCATTTTGATTCCCTTCGAAATGAGTTTTTTACTACTGGTGCTAAATTTATGCACTAATCTACCCTCATGTTAATTGTGATATTTCAATAAGTACGGACTGATTGGGTATCTTAAACAATGATCGATTGGTTTTTGTGGTGTGAGGATCAATCTAGTTAGATCAAAACCAGGTTGGACTTGATCTATCGGGTTACTAGACTAATCTAGATCATTTGTTGTCTTTTTTTTGAAACTTAGAACTTGCATGAAAGGCCTGGTCCGTAGAAATGGGTATGTGTTTGTATTTTTTTCTTGTACTACAAAAGAGACAAAGAACAGTGACGAAAATAATTAAAACTGTGACAACATTACAGCATAATAATAGAAGTTGACTATTAAGAATGGCTTTTTTTATAAAATGAATTCAACAAGGTGGGATCGGATAGGTTACATGGTCTGATAAACTATTCAAATGTCTAATTCAACCAGGTAGACAAGTTGGAACTAATCCTTTCTAGCTACTCATTGGATATATTTTTTGGACCTGGTTTAATCTCTGGTGAGATTGAATTGGGTTGGATGGACGGTTTTCCATGTTACATGTTCAAACCTACTAAATATTTGTTTGGGAATACCGTTTCCCAAACGGTATACACGTTCCAATATAAAATCATTTTAAAATCTGTAAAAACTATCTTAAAATTCATTAAAACCATCTTGAATTCCGCAAAATACCTCAGAATCTATAAACTCATTTCTTCTAACGGACTTCTCAAACACACCCCAAGAATGCACACTGCGAAAATACAAGACAAACCCTCCTCACTCCACCTTCACCACTTCTTCATCCGTGAACTATTTCTAGTATAAGAGATTAAGCGGAGAAGGGTGGCCAGAGCACTAATGGATGGCATCAGACAACGATTTTCTTTTTTCTTTTTTGTATAAACCATCCGGTATCCTAGGGTATCCTGAGTTCATTGTCCGCTCCAAATTAATCCGGACCCTCGCGAGGAGACCTTACGGTGGTAGTGAGGTACCGATGGGACAACCTCTTTGAGGTTGCGTTAATTATCGTGGCTGTCACTCCCCAGGATTCGAATCCTCGTCCTGAGGAATGCTGGTAGTAACCCTTGCCAACTCTACCAAACGCCTATTGGCGACAACGATTTTCTGCTGCTTAGTTAAAATCTACTGTTCATAACATAACAATACCCTTTTTAATGGCCCACCAAAGAATTTCTTCCACATGTATTTATCATCTTGAAAAAATTGATGGAACCCAGATGAACAGGAGGTGCGCCTGAGAATTCGAGGGCATGGCTCTGTATGATACAACATTGCAAGTCTATTTGAGAACTCCATTGAGAAAAGGAATTCAAGATGGTTATTATAGATTTTAAAATGATTTTTACATATTTTGATATAATTTTATCTCAATTTACGTATTCCGTTTTGGAACAGAGTTCTCTTAAACCAAACAAAGAATACAATATTCTCCCTCATCTTCCAACAAACCAAATAAAGTAATATAATTCGCCGCAGACCATCCCCCAACCTAACCTCCCTTCAAACCAAAAAAGCTCTTGGATGCTACGGCAAATAATAGTACAACACAGCTCTCCCTCGTCATATTTATCTTTTTTGGCAGAGATTAAAAAAGAAATTAAATACATTAGTTTAAATCGTTCATATTTATCCTTTTTAAATTAATTTATCTAAATTATAAATTGATATAAACTCAATGATATAAATAAATAAATATTTTCAAGTAATGTATTTTACTTTTTTAAACTATTAAAATAG
>JANTPZ010122285.1:0-13546 GCA_025593235.1 Vachellia pachyceras | reverse complement strand
TCCCCTCCAAAGGTGTATAAAGTCCACTTTCTAAACCGTTGGGTGAAAATTCGGTTTAGAAATCTCATTCGAATGGAAAAAAAAAAGCTCATTCGAATGACCATACTCTTTATGAACGGTTTAGAAAGCTTAAATTCAAAATGCTGTAACTTCCTCATTTTAACACCAAATTTTACAAATGACCTATCTTGGAAATCTCTTTGAGTCTAGTTTCCAATGGAACAAATTTCAGAATGATATGATTTCTGATTTGAGAAATATTGAAAAAAAACCAAACATGGGTTAGGAATACGTATATTCCAGACATATGTTCGGTTTTTTGATTATATCTATAAATCCAGATCTTAAATTGATATTAAACCTATTCCATTTGAAACTAAACTCAAAGGGCTTTCCTCCAATGTTGTAGAAAGTGGACTTTATACACCTTTGGAGGGGACTTTCTAAACCGTTGGGTGAAAATTCGGTTTAGAAAGTTCATTCGAATGGAAAAAATGCTCATTCGAATGACCATACTCTTTATGAATGGTTTAAAAAGCTTGAACTTCAAAATGCTGTAACTCCCTCATTTTAACTCCAAATTTTGCAAATGACCTATCATTGGAAAGCCCTTTGAGTCTAGTTTCAAATGTAATAGGTTTAATATGAATTGAAGATCTGTATTTATAGATATAATCAAAAAACCGAACATATGTCTGGAATATATGTATTCCTGACCCATGTTTGGTTTTTTTCCAATATCTCTCAAATCAAAAATCATATCATTTTGAAATTTGTTCCATTGGAAACTAGACTCAAAGGGCTTTCCAATGATAGGTCATTTGCAAAATTTGGAGTTAAAATGAGGAAGTTACAGCATTTTGAAGTTTAAGCTTTCTAAACCGTTCATAAAGAGTAGGGTCATTCGAATGAGCTTTTTTTTCCATTCGAATGAGATTTCTAAACCGAATTTTCACCCAACGGTTTAAAAAGTAGACTTTATACACCTTTGGAGGGGACTTTATACTCCTGGGACCTCATGCGTCGTCCTCACCTTCTAAACCGTGCAATATAATACGACGGTTTGGAAATACAGAATCAAATCCGGATATCAACATAATCGAATCCGTCTCTTCATTTCTTTTAAACTTGGGCAAAGACGCGCGAGGAACTAAAGGCTGCTGTTTCAGGGGCAGTGAGGATATTTCCTTAAAACTTTGGTAAAGACGCGGTGGGTACTAGCTTGTGTCAGGGATTTAAAATTTCGAATCACCTTTCTGGGATTCACTGTTTTCGAGGTACTTTTTCCGTCATTTTCCCTAATATTAATGGTTGGGTCGAGTAGTGAAATTAAAGAGAATTATTAATTCTTCTAAATCAAGTGTTAAACCATAGAACTACTTTCATTTGAGCTTGATAATATTTAAATCTAGCCTAATACTTCTACGATCCTTAACGTGAGACCTGATTGGGGAGATGATTTTAATCCTGAATGTAGGATAATCTGTTTTTAATTTTTGTCAATTTTTTCCTAAATTAACCCTATTAATACTCCTTCAAGAATAATAAAATAAGAGAGGTAAGGAGGGGATTAAAGATGATTAAGCTTTTTAAAAAAATGATATATCAACTAATTAACATTCTTAATCTAATCAAATTAATTAGATAAATAGATACTACATTTAGGACATGTAAAAAATAATAATATTGAATATCATATATGTGTGCGTGTAAGTTGCAATAATGTGTATTACATTAATGAGTATAATTTAAGATGGCTTTATTATATGGTGGCCATGCATATCAGTCAAAAAGATTGCACTATTGTTGGATTTAATTAATAGTGTTATAATATATCACAAACGTGTGAATCAATATAGAAGTGTGAACTTGTGAAGCTAGCTATTAGCATGATATATCTTATATCATTCAAAAAAACTTTATAACTCTAAAGCTTTTTTATGATGATCAGTTTCTTTACAATTGTCAACACATGACAGAATGGAAATGCTGGTGTTCTAGCCTGTTCACAGATCTCCAAGCTGGATGGCTTCTCTTTTTGTTTTATTTTTTTTTTCTTAGGATTCTTATGTGGGATGATATTGATGTACGTGGAAGGCACCACACACACACACTTTCTCTATATATATAAATCCTTTTTAAGTATATTAACTTTTTTACCTCGATCCTCTCTTCCTTCCCTTTTCTCATATGTACTGTAGTGAAGAGTGTTCTGAATTAATGAGCTCATAACCTGATTTTATGAAGAGTCTTCTTATTATTACTGAAAACAAGAGAGAAGAGACTTAAAGAGGAAATTATGTTCTTTCCTAATCAAATTAAAGTGCGGTTACACACACACACACAAAATAATTATGCTTTTGTAAGACTTTTGTACTTGGATTAAACTGAGATAAGATGTGCTTTGTTAATGCTTTAATGGGGAAAGAGTGGTTCAAGCTTTCGGCTGAACAGGCTCCTCTCTTTTTTGCTGTCACCTTCATATTTTTGCTTTGCACCCAGTAAAAATCACTTCAACTTTCACCTCCTCCAATACACATAAATTAATACATATGTATGTGTATATATTGAGTCACATGCGTGCACTTTGATTTGGTCTTCAAGTAAGGTCATGTTTTGCTGCAACAAAAGCTCAAGTTTCCTAAATCTTTTTGCCCAAAGGCCATAATTATATCGATTCCCTATACATATATATCTAGTAGTGTAGTTATGGAAAATGAGTTATTCATGGATGATTAATTAATCAAGCTCCTAGTTAATAAATAAACTCTTGCATATGTATGGGTGAAGAATCTTTCACATCATCATGATATATTGTGGACTGTATTCTTTTATTTTATTTTTTTTTTTGAATCTTTTGAAAGGACACGATTCTGGATGGTTCAGGACACCCAAAAAAAATCGATCAATGATTATTGAAGATCATCAAAATGGATAAATATTTTGAGAGAGAGAGAGATGCGGGCCACTACCTGAAAGCATGCATTATTAATAGTCAAGCAAACGCTCCTGCTTCTTTTGATGGCATCCAAAGACCCCATTAGCAATACAGCTAGCCACCTAAATTATGTAACCATCAATAAAGTCTTATCATTTTCATCTCTTCAAATCAAATCCAATTTGTGTGTCTGTGAGATATGCACAATTGTTAATTGTACTCTTTTTCTGGTTGGGAGTTTAGATTAACTTTTAAAAAGTGATTTTACACAATATGAAGTAAGTATGTGATAAGAATTTTATTTTAATTTATATGAAAGTGATTCTAGAAGTGCTTTTATAAGGTTGATAAAGAAAGGCACGCATAATTGCTTCTTCTTCTTCTTCTTCTTTTTTGCTAACACATAACTGCTCCTCTAGTGCTACTAGAAATAAGCATAAAAATAGAATTTTTTATCATATTTATAAGTCTGATACAATCTATACATCAATATAAAACATTACTCTTTATTTATTATTGTGTTGGCTTCATTGCCATGATGCATAATGTATATCAAATAAAGATAAAGTTGAAAAGTTGATAAATTTTAATGCAAACTTAATATAGTTTAAGGTTTTCCTTAATATATGTGAAACATATTAAGAATGAGTTATAAATGGGAATATTGAGTATTCCTCTAATTATATTTATTAATTCATTTCCAACACGTTTCACATTAATAAAGGAAAACATTAAACCTCATTAATTATACCTTAAAATTCAACAAGTTTTCAATTTTATCCATATATAATACTCACTATAAACATGATATCAAAGTCAATATACAATAAATGAAGGGTAAAATTATATATTCACTTACAATATTTGATAAATTTAATAAATTAACTTATAAAAATCATCAAATAAAATATCTCTCTACCCTATAAATTAGGTCACGGGTGTGTATATATATAAGGCTCTCTCTCCTCTCAGTCTATCTTATTGATATATATATATCTATATAAATATAATATATCATTATATATAATGGATATGATTTGTGCATGCATGCAAGGTAGGCGTCGTATAATGAATTCATTGAGGAGAATCAAAATTATGATGCGGTTGGGACTTGTGAGCATTGTGCATGATATATATCTCTGCGTGCGCGCATGGGCAGTTTTATTAAGAACCATCAATGGTTTTGGAAATCCTTTCTTGTTAACAATAATTAGCTTCCTTTTTTGTTAATAGTAATTAGCTTTTACTTTTTATGATAATGTGTGTGTGTCTCTTTACAATATTTATTTTTTTCAGAATAAAATTAAAATGTATGGGAAATAATGGGGGCAATGAATGCCCCCAAGGACTAGAAGGACATTGTTATCTGTGTCTTGCGTATTCACCGTCAAAATCCTCACAACCCATATTTCTATTATATTCCACCTTCGTTCATTAATATAACAAAGGGAAATTTACAATAAAGTCCCAAATAAAAGTTAATGAGCAAAAGATTCTAAAGCTTCATAAAATTATCATAAGGCCCCAGGAGTATCTGCTGAGACTGTTAATGGAACTTTTTGTTCATTAATTTGTCTATTTGAGACTTGATTGTAAATTTTTCATACAACAATTAGTTAAAAATTAAATTTCACCCTATGTACTACTAAATTTGGTCATTTTTTGTAACATTCAATCTTTAATGTAAAAGCCATTTGATTTTTTTTAAAGATTAATGAAGTTAAATGCATAACTTAAAAAATATTTATTTACATTATTGAATTATATATCATTTTATAAGCCAAGTAGATTACTTTGGATAGAAATGAAAAATAAAATGTATTTAGCTTTATGGATATCTCTAAAAAAATTCAACTAATTCTTATATTAAAAATTAAATGTAATATAAGATTTCACTCCACTCTCCATCTCCCAAATTTTATAATGTTTTCTTCAAAATATATCCTAACACACTAAGGTGTTTCCATTTAAGGGCAATCACAATGAAAAAACATAGTTTAGAAAAGCTAACATATATTTATTATAAATAACTAACTTAACTAATTTATTTATCTAGTTTTATATTAAAGGAAGGAGTAGTATATTATAAAAGAGGATTTTAATTATATATATGTATATGTATATAATGGTCCCTATTTTATATGAACCTTTTTAATATTGCAACCCCACGAGGGCATTCATCAAAATCACCATTTTCAAAAGTTGTCTTCTTTACAAATTAAAAGTCGAAAATTCCCTGACAAAAAGAGGGCTCATCAACAAGACAAATTTTAACTCAATTTTTTAGGGGTGTGTGTGTATATATAGGAGGGCATGTGTGTGTGTAAACATATTGCATAATTAATTGTTCTTTTACAACTCAATATATATATATATATATATCTTTGTCACTGTGTGTGTGTGTGGGAGGGTAAGTATAGTAAACATATGATTTTTCCCCAACAATAAAGAGGGTTTGCATAAGAATAAATTATTTAAATTTAGTGTGAATGTTGAAAGAGCCTATACATATTCTATAAACCCTATTATTCAGTGAGGAAAAGAAAGTTTGGCTTTAGGGTTTTATACATATAGGATTCCTAGCTGATCATTCTATTCCCCTCTCTCTCTCTCTCTCTCTCTCTTAACTTTAATTAAAGTCTCTTAAAAGAAAAACAATTAATATAAAGGAACTGTTGTAGGGGAGGATTATTTTGTTTTGTTTTATTTGTTCCTTTAATTGAAAAAAAGGATGATATCGATAAAGAAGGATAGATAGAGAGATATGAAATGAAAACTGAAAAGGGTGTCTTTATGAATAAATTTTCCCCGTTCAGGACAAAACCTAAAGCAACTTATAGGCTCCTGTGGGTCCCTCTGACGTGTCATTCTCTCATTGGTACGTGGGAGTTAATTAATATTGCACATTTCATCCTATATATTATAATTCTCATAATTGGCTGGATAAATTATTCTATGTATTATTTGGCCCTCTCTTGATTCTATTGGTGGGAACAATTAATTGCTGTGTCGTTACAAAAATTTATTTTCTAATTTGTTAGATATAGAATATATAGTTACTTTTAATTGGACTCCCGACAATGCTTGATAGAATTACTCCAATAAAATAATTATATAAAAATGGATGTTAGAATATGTGTGTGTTTTTACATTCATGGAATTCTATTTGACTTTATCAAGATTTAGTTAGGGTATGTTTGGATTAACAATTAAAACTACTATTTAATGTGATCTATGATCTACAAGGAAGGTATGTGAGAGAAATTTTATCAACAGCCTATGATAAACATGCCTTTAGAATCTAATGTGATTTTAAAAGCCAGTTGGTGTGTGTATCTATATTAAGAAAGAAACCCGTATTACTAAGAGCAAAGTTATTCAATAAATTATCATATGATTAAATCACTACTAGAAAAATGTGATTTAGCGTTGGAAAATCCGTCGCTAAATGGCTATTTTCTGTCGCTAATATTTTCTGTCGCTAAATGGAAATTTTCTGAAGGAAACTAGCCATTTAGTGATGGATTTTTCCGTCGCTAAATGACATTTTTCTAGTAGTGAATAAATACTTTCTTAATTCATGAACTGATCCTTTTTTATAAGCATATGTATCCTTCTATTAGAAGCTATCTGTTCTAACCACTATCGGATATTAAATATTGTTATTTCTCACGGTAAGAATTTGAATATTGGTTAATTACATTATGAGAGTACGGGTCCCTTATGTTAGAGCTAACCTCATTGTTAATTGATTTAGTTTACTCAATATTGTAATTTTTCCTTAATAAAATTCTCGACTTTAATTTCTTCTATGAAATTGCATCGGACACACCCACACACACACATATATATATGGAGCACTAAAAGGATCCTTAAACCCATTTACCTCTTTTATACTTGTTGCATTCATCACCATATCATCATCCATAAAATGCATATATTAGAAACTTTTTTTATATATCCAGCGAAAAAAAGTTAACGAAACATGAAACACGAGATATTTTCTTTTTTTTACAACATAATATAATTTATATATTGGTTGTGTTGAGGTTGAGGATGTTGACTATGCATGTGTATGTACCAACTAAAGTTGGCTGAAGAAAGCGAATACACTATACGTAGTATTCTACATAATACTGCATTTACACGTGTATTTCCCTTTAAGAAAAAGGTTATGCCATTATTGATTAATGCAGACTTTAATTTAGGAGATAATTAATTAATTAACTTTTTAAAATAATGGAATTATTGTCCCCCTCTTTGTCCCGGTGGTTGTCATAATATCTCTCCCTCTAGAGTCTACAAACAAAAGAAAAGCGAGTTGTGTCGTAATTTCCAAGATATTTTTGTCGCATGCCAAATTAATCTCAGCAAGTGCCTAATATATAAGATGATTAAAATGGATGAGTGTGTGTCTATATATATATATATATACATGTAATCATCTTATTTATAAGTCTCTTCAAACATTATTTTAGATAGGCTGAGGAAGATCGTAAATCGCATTAACCCTATTTCAATATTCACAACTTTTCAACTTTATCCCCATTTAATATTCACTATAACATATTATATCACAACAAAATCAACGCATAATAAATAAAGGGTAAAATTATACATTCACATGAAAATTAATGCGGTGACTTATAATAGAACTTTCTTTCTCTGCTCCATAAATAGGACCAGAGGAGTATAACACATGATGACAAAATCAACACTTAATAAATGAAATATAAAATTGAATATTTACAGGAAAAATTTAATAGATTTGAGGAGATTTATAAATATGATCGAATAAAACATTTTCTCAGTAAATAAAATCAGATGAGTGCAGAATAATGTAGATAATGGGATTGGTGTGTGTGTGTGTGTGTAAAATAACATGTTGAGTGGAGGAAGATGAAATGGAGTTTGATTAATAATGAAAGATTAATCCAAATGTAAATGGGTCCCACCAACAAGATTAATTAAGAAACGCCAAATCGCAGTGATTGATAATGGAGGAGCCGCCGCTCCTACCTTTTAATTAATCGGCATGCCTTCATAATTTTATTCATTGTGGATCAATATTGGGGATGACATATTTCCAATTCACGATCATTTGATTTGAAAAATGAGACACATTTAAGGATTTTTTTTTCTCTGCACTGACTATCTCACTAGTCAAATTCAAATATTATTTGGTCTAATTGAATGTGACTCTTTCTAAAACGTTATTCAAATTCGAGATTTTGTGTTTAAGGAGTTAGAACCTCTTCTTCTAAACATGTTATTCATTGCAAAGCATTTTATTATAAGGCATTATTAGAAGGAATAGTTTGTTCTTTAACTGGTAACATTTCGATTTAAACATGTTTAAATGTTTAGAATGAATTAAGTTGGGAAAAGTTTAATTTGACAATTCGTAGGCCTCATTGAATTATATATATATATATACTGAAAAAAAAGGTTGATATGGGTAAAGTAAGAGGAGCAATAGCACTGTGATGATGATGAGTGGGAGGACCATTGTTAATGTGAATGAATGAGCCATTGATGAACAACAACGACGTGTACTGTTTTATACGCTCCAAAAAGGGGGCAAAACAATTATTATTATTATTATTAATTGGGATTAATGAAAAAGAAAACCTAGCTAGCTAGTGTGTGCCATATATATAAATGAATTATCAGGTAATATAGTAATGTGGACTGTGGTCCAGGGAGAGAGTATGTATATATGCTTGGTCCTTCATCTTTGGCACATTCAGCGATTCATATAGCTACTAAGCGTCCAGCAGCAATGAGTGAGTTCAATTCATATAGTGTGTCTATCTGGGAAAGTGAGAGAGAAGTTCTTTTACGCGAGCTGAAGTAAACATATGAAGGAGATTATCTCATTTTACGAAAAAATACTGTTGAACGTGCATTTAACTTTTCCAAACGCTCACCAAACAAGTCCAATTACTTAAAACTGTCCCCTTCACTTTTCTTTTCTTTATTTTCTCCACACACACACACGTCCATCAATGCCATCAAAATGGGGCTATACGGTTCAAACAGTAGTGAATATGAACATAATAAAAATAGAAAAAGAAGCTGAATGTATACATGAGACTGAGAGGATTGCATGACAATTACAAATACCTAACATGCATAGTGATTTTCATGATGACAATGATGGATACATATATGCATTTAAGTGTTCTCATTACTGCACATGATGTAATTGACAAAAAAAATGATATATAAACTCACACTAACTTCAATCTTTAATATAAGAATTATCTATCTTTTTTTGAGATTAAAGATGCTAAATGCACTATTAAAAATATTTACTCAAGTAAATATTAGATTATATATTAGTTTATAAGTTAGTAAAGTAAATTAATTTGAATAATAATGATAAATATCAATACATTTAAGTAATATATTTAACTTTTTTAATTTAAGTAATAAAGTAAACTAACTCTAATATTTAAGGATGAAAAATTAGTTAGTGTTTATGTGTATAGACATTACCTTGTGCTTCTCTTACCCAAATCTTTATTTGCAGAAAAGAAACCGTGTGTTAAAGTTACCTTTTTCATTCTTCAACGTGATATCTTAGCTCTCCTGCTTTTTTCCATCACTATGCAAACTTTCATACGTACTTGCCAAATTCCTAGGCTCCTAGCTCCACTAGTTCATCACATACCCTAACTTTCAAAAGTCATTCATCCACTTCTTCCCTTAGCTTCCTCATCTATACCCCACCAATTCCTTATTATTGCTTCACCTCTTTCTTAACCAGGCAAAGAAGGAAAGAAGCAAGCATTATTAGGTGTAGTGGAATACACGTATGATAAAATTAGAACAGTGTGAGAGCATACATACAAAACCGGTAGATCTAAAACCACTGTTCTGTTCAAAGGGTTTCATAATTCATACCAAAAACAAACAGCTATGGTCCAGAAATGGAGAGATATTATCATGTGTGAGCATACAGTAAAAGACATGAAGGTATGTACGAGGCAAAAGAAGGAGGGGGGCAAGGGGAGAGGGTTAATAATGATAGGATAAAACAAGTAAAGGACAGCCTGGAGGTGATTATGTGTTGAGCAGGAGTCATGGTCAATGAGTAGATATAGTGAATGGCCTTTAGTAAAGGGCGGTTCCAAACTTCAATATTTGACTCAGAGAATCACCGTCAGCTTTCAAACATGTGAAATAATATTCGATGATAAGTTTTAAAGTTTTACTTTTCTTAAAAGCTACTTTTTCAATATTATTTATGATCTATGAGATAAGTATGTGTAAAGAATGTTATCTTGACTTACGTGAACATATTTTTTTAATGATACAAATTGGCCTAAAGATGTATGAATGAAAAGTGGTAGTGGCCATTGACAAATGCTTAATTAAAACTTGTAAATATTATTGTTCTTATTACGTTATTATCTTATGTGATTCTCCCTATTTGACAAATACTTGTAAATATATTGCCCTATCACATGCACACTAAATTCCAGAGAGGGTCTCTCATATGATCCTCTTGTTTTTATTTCTGGTTCCCTAATACCAACTAAAAATGTCAATCACGTGTCATGCATAGTGACCACTCATCACATAATCAAGAATGGGAAAAAGCTAGCATATTAATATGAAAAGAAATAGTTGGATATGACTTATGAGAGTATATTACATTATTATTTATTAATGAATTAAATACACAAAGCACACATGAAAAGGCCCCAAAGACCTATTCAGTTTTGTTTTAGCCAATTCGGCTACATATAAAAAGAGGGGTTATCTTCATACATTCCCTCTCTGGAAAAACAAATAAAAAAATGCCAAAAATTAAAACCTGTAGAGACGTGTGTTTCCACCGTATCACACGCTCGCGGACGCCACCCAACATGGAGTCCTGTAGGTATAGTTAGGCTCAAGCTCGAAGCCAAAAAACAAAACAAAAAGGAAATTATCACGCAAGCACAAGTGCATGCCACGCACCTAAAGCATCTCTGCAAACATACAGTAGCCATCAGAAAGGTCAACAAAATGAAGAGAGAAGACTCCTGTGTGCAGCTTTTTGGCAATTCTCTGGTGATGACTTTGGGGTATCTACATCAAAGAAACGCGCAAGTTGAAGTTGGCCAGGATGAGAAGCTTGACTTGTGTAATATTTAGGCCACTAACAGTCCCAACTTCAAACCTTAATCTCCCAAATTTTGATTTATCTTTTTTCGCTGATCTGTCTGCTTTTTCTTCTTCAGAGGCTCCCTCTAGAGTACTGCCCCACCATAGCCCTTTCCTTTCACCGAAAACCAATGCCATCTTTGAATTCAATCATCAACATCCCTCGCTCCCCTCATGTTCATTTCCACACATGACCCAACCATTAAATGCATCTCTCTCCCCCCTCTTTTCTCTCACTCTCGGAGATACCCTATATATTTATGTCACAGATCCCACTACCCTAGGGAATCTGCAAAGCCATTAATGAATGGCCATACCCACCAAAAAAGTAAAATAATAATAAAGCTCTCCCAAGCTCACCAAACTCTGAATACATGCAACATATGCATATATACTATACTATATAATCTACACCATCACTCTGGTCAATTTTTATTCTCAAAATCCTCTGAAAGATACTGAGGCTTCTAGGAAAACATGAACCACCGTACCATAATTTTTTCAAAAAGAAAACCCCTCTCTTTTCGCCTTATTCACTGGGAGTTTCCTTTGTCATCATCATCCACCCGCAAGCAGTTATTTAATTTCCTCCTTTTGCAAGGCGACGAGGAAGAGGAGATCGAAGAAGTAGACGAAGACGACAGTGATAAAATACTTGAACTCACTCTGGGTTGGATCGTTACTCGCAACTGTGGTAAGGCTTTTGGGAGCTTCCTCCGATTATTATCAACCACAAGTTCTTGCAACAACTGGTAGCAACCTTTGATTTTCTCCTGTATCCATCACATAAATATGTATACTTTGGCATGTTTCCTTGAATCATAAGCAGGAAGATATTTTACAGAAGAAAAAAATAATTACTCCATATAGTTACATACTTTTATCAGTCCCTCACACCATGACTCAGCATGCTCAGGCTTAACAGTAGACCAGTTAGGAAGTTCATTAGCTGCACAAAGTATGGCTGCGGCAGCAATACATGATGGCCGATAGGCAAGAAAGCTAGTCTCTGGACAAAAAGTATACAAAAGAAAAGACACAATTCAAAATGTCCTAATATATTCATAATGCTATGTGAGAATCAGTACATATAGTGCTTTATATATACCTTGGATATTAGATAAGATTATTTCTGTAGCCCGAGAAATGAGTAACCCAGTAAAAGTTCCCGTTGGATCGAGTTTGCAAGCAAAGAAATCTATGAAACTGAATGGCGTGATTGATCTTAGCCTCCAATCTAAAACACTTAGAACGAGTAGTTCCATCCGACGAATTGTTCTTGGCTCAAATATATATTTGGCACCTTCTACCTGTACATATATCTAATGTCAGCCTGTGAAGGTTTGTAAGCTGATTGAATCCAGGACTATACAAATAAGAAATTTTTAAATTTACCTGAAGATCCAAAAGGGGCGGAACTAAAGGTTCCTCCATTTTTGCAGCTAATGACAAACATGCAACAGATAAAAGTTGCATCGGCCACCCATCCGTTTGCTGAAAACGTTTCAAACAGAAAGTAAAAGAAAAGGAGAATTATCATCGCCTGTTTGGTAACCATGGGCTTATTTTTATAAGCACGTTTAACAGTGCTTTTCCGCAAAACGAGACAATCTCCTCCACATATTTGCCTCGGCTTATATGAATAAACACTTATAAGTGGCTTATGGCAATTTGCCAAACGGGCTAAGTATATAATAGTCTTGGGTTGGATATTTTACTGTGCAAGTTAAAGAATTAAGTATATCACTACCTTTTGTACTCGGATTAAGTATTGGTTATAACATTCAAATGTTACTTTATAAACTGTATTTATTATGAGAACGATCAACGTTTATTGATTGAAGTGTTTGAGAGGCTAATGGAATAGTAATTTTCAGTTTTTAGTGGGCTAATTAGCAATCCTTTGTTAAAAAGAGGAAAAGGACCAGAAGAAGAGGAAAAGGCTGGAATTTCTTAGGAGTAATAATTAGCATGTATGACTTATAGAAACCTTTTAGAAACGCGGTAGAGAAGTACTTTTACGTAAGCTAAGATAAAATGTGGAGGAGATTATCTCATTTTATGGAAAAACATTATTAAACATGCGTTCAATTTTTACAAACGTTGTCACAAACAAACTCATAATTGTACGTAGCCAATGAGACACTAAAAGCTATAGATATTTACGCGCCCTCTAAAAAAATTTTAGTTTAAAAATTTTATTAAAATAGTTAAAGTAAAAATAAATGAAAAGAAATTAATATTATGCAGATAACATCAATCAATTAATTAACAAAAGTTAAATTTTTCACTGTACTGAATTTTTAGTGTGTAAAAGGTTTATTTTAATAAAATAAAGTTTACCCCAACTCAGACGCACTAGGCCTATAGTTTGAAAAGTCAAAATCATTACCGCATAGAACTTTTCCACGCTCATGGTAATCACACTAATCACGAAATTCCAAAGAACTT
>JANTPZ010122284.1:0-10826 GCA_025593235.1 Vachellia pachyceras | reverse complement strand
TTGGCGCTTGGCAGATTAACGTTGTTGAATGTGCAGATTAGTGACTTTATTATCCAAGGAGGACTTTGCGTGGTGAGCATCCAAAGGGGGCGGGCGGGGTCCAACGAACACATACATCGAAATGGCAAACGAGTTGAGTGAGTGTTGATAAGCCATGGAGCAAGGTGAAAGTCGAAAATGTACCCATTTTTTTATATTGGTTTGATTTATATTTTATGGGGTATGTGTTTAATGAAAGATTTATCACAGCCTAGGTGAACATAATTCTCTAACACTGGTGACTTGGCGGGTACACAATTGAATATGCTTAGCGAGCATTGCGACAGGTAAGAATGGACCTGAGTTTTGAATAGCAATAGTTGGTGGTAGGTACTGGAGACTGTGTACAAGCGAGATGGTTAGTGAAGCAGGGCCCACCCTATTTACCACCACCACCCGCATGTAGTACTGGGAATGCGGGCTGGCCCGCGCGGGTTGCCCAGCCCGCCAGCAGCCCGTCAAGTGCCCAACCCGCAGCCCGCCAACCCGCCACCCTTTTATTTTTTTATAAAAAAATAAAAAATGAATTCTTTTTCCTTTTTTTACCCAATTTTTTTCTATAAGATTGTATATTTATGATATCCTCTTTCAAATTCTATGAATAAGTGTTCAATAATTTCCTAAAAATAGAGTTTAATATTACTTTTTCCTTTGTAAAAAAATATTAGGATGAAAAAAATGTAAAAAAATACATAAAATATAAATTTTTTTCAAAAAAAAATAAAAACGGGTTAGGCGGGCTGGCCCGCCAACCCGCGGGTTGAGGGTGGCGGGCTGATTCCAGCCCACCACCCTGGCGGGCTGGAATCCCTGGCGGGCTGGCTTTTGCCAGCCCGCAACCCGCCTCTTTAGGCGGGTTGGTTTACCAGTACTACCCGCATGCATGTGCTGGGGAGCCACCGTTTGTGTCTTTTAATAGTTAATGCCCGCCATCCACAAATGGTCATTCTTTTTTTTTTCTTTTTTGGTCAAAGCATATGTGTTAGCCGGTTGAAAAAGCACTATCGATTAGTAAATGTGGACATCTCTCCAAGTGAGAATTTGAACATTGGTTCATCATGCCGTGAATGACTGGTCACTTCCATTAGACCCAACTCCAATCAATTATCGAATGCATGTTCTATTGAGAGCAAGTCGTTTCTTGGTGTCTTTGACCCGGAAGTCTCGTGAACTCCACATCTCATTCAAAGTCATTTCAAACCAACAACCTGTTTGTTGGAATGGTATACAATTTACATCCATAAAGAGGCACAAAATGTTAGCAAAATCTACAGAAGTGACAAAGAGTATGTGATTCGAGTCATGTCCAATGACACTATCCTTAAGAGTTCTTCCGCAGCCCTCTAGTGAATTAGGAAACGTTATTCCCCAGGATTAAATGAATCCTTTCGGTAAAGATGTAAGGCGACATAACTGGCAAAAGATAATAGAACTCAACAATAGACAAAAGGATTTTTTGTCTCCCGAATTTCCTTATTCTACTAATGTCTCTCATCTCTCTATTTGTACGTGTCTCACATTTTCTAAACTTTTTAAAATGGAGTGATAGATGGGCTATTTATAAATATTGAATGGATGTTTAAAGATACATCTCTTAAGACAACATAACTCTTCAATTAGAAAATCCTAACCATATTTTTATATTCATTGAACCACATAATTAAACTCCTTAATTCATAAGGATAATCCTTTCCAAATTATATCTCTCCATTATAAAATATTCCAATAATATTTGGAAAGACTCTTTCTTTAACACACCCATATATATACAACATTTCCATCAATCCCCCATATGATGTGTCAAAGAAAGCACATCATTAGTTGAGTTCACACATGTGTGTAACCATTGTATTCAGTAGTTACTTTCGGCTTTAAACTAAACCTATACCGATAATACTTATTACACAAAGATAACAGTTGTCCTACAGACATTGAACCGATGATCTCTTTGTTGTGCACTAGAGGTATTAAGGGTTAGATCGACATAAAAAATGTTTCTTTTGAAATGGGTGCTTTTAAAGCCCCGGGACCAGATGACCTACATGCCTACTTCTTCCAAACCCAACGGGAGGAGACAGTGCCAAAAGTAATCCAGCTAGTTTATGAGATGATTGAGAATTATTTTAATCTAGGTGAAATTTATCAAACGGATATTGTTTTGATACAAAAAATGGACCACTTGACAAAATTGAAAGAGTTTTGCCCTATCTCTCTTTGTAATATCATTTATAAAATAGTAAGTAAGATTTTATCAAACAGGCTCAAATGTGTGTGGATTATCTAGTGATGCCTAACCAGTGCAGCTTTATCAGAAAGTGGCAGAGGTGTGACAATGTTCTCATAACACAGGAAGCTATTTACTCTATGATAACAAAGAGGAGTGGTCCAAGATTGTAGCAATGAAAGTGGATATGGAAAAATCTTATGATAGGCTTGATTGGACTTTTTTACATTTCACTTTGTCAAGCCTGGGGTTGCGTGAGGACTTTGTTTATCTGGTTATGAAGTGTGTATCCTCTGCATCAATGCATGTATTATGGAAAGACACTCTCTTATACCTTACCTAGGAGACTTTGTTTACATTTCTCTCCATATTGAGGAGTAAGACTAGGAGATCCTCGTAGACCTTACCTATTCGTGATGTGTATGGAGAGGTTGGGACAACTAATCCATTAGGAGGTAGAACAAAACAAATGGAAACCCATGATGATAAGTAACACGAGTCCATGTATTTCTCATTTGGGTTTTTGCAGACAATCTAATCCTCTTCTGTGAAGCCTCTCATGACCAATTGGTTGAACTGAAAGAATACTTTTGTAGTGTCTCTGGGCATAAAATAAATTTGCAAAAATTAAAGATGTTTGTATCTTAGAACATTCACCCTGCTCGTGCCTCGCAATTTTGTCAAGCCTGGGGTTGCATGAGGACTTTGTTTATCTGGTTATGAAGTGTGTATCCTCTGCATCAATGCATGTATTATGGAAAGACACTCTCTTATACCTTACCTAGGAGACTTTGTTTACATTTCTCTCCATCTTGAGGAGTAAGACTAGGAGATCCTCTTAGACCTTACCTATTCGTGATGTGTATAGAGAGGTTGGGACAATTAATCCATTAGGAGGTAGAACAAAACAGATGGAAACCCATGATGATAAGTAACATGAGTCCATGTATTTCTCATTTGGGTTTTGCAGACAATCTAATCCTCTTCTGTGAAGCCTCTCATGACCAATTGGTTGAACTGAAAGAAATTATGCAATACTTTTGTAGTGTCTCTGGGCATAAAATAAATTTGCAAAAATTAAAGATGTTTGTATCTTAGAACATTCACCCTGCTCGTGCCTCGCAATTTAGCGAGGATTTGGGGATTGATTTGACCTTAGATCTAGGGGAATATCTAGGTGTGCCTTTGTTTCATAAAAGGATGGTGAAAATCACTTTGCTCCCCTTAATTAAAAAGGTAAATAAGAAGTTAGCAAGTTGAAAAGGACATTATTTTAGCATGGTAGGGAAGGCAGTCCTTATCAAGTCGGTGCTATCTACTTTACCTTTCTATCAGATACAGACCATGCTACTCTCTAAAGGTGTCTTGAAAGAAATTGAAAAAACGAGTAGGGATTTCTTCTGGAAAAAACATCTTGAAATGAGGAAAATGCATCTTATCGCATGGGGTACTATGAAAGCAAATAAGGAAGAAGGAGGTTTGGTTATTAAAGATCTCATTTGTCAGAATAAGGTTTCATTTGGAAACTATGTTGGGGATTGCTCACTAAACCTAACGCTCTTTGGGGTTAGAGCTTGAAGTGCAAGTATCAGTGTGGAAATGATAAGATCCCAGATGTTAATAACAAAAGGAATCAATTAGGTATTTGGCAGGCAATCACATCCATTTGGACAAGCATTTCTAAAGGTGTGGGAAGCAAAATTCACAATGGACGCAGTACTAAAGCGTGGGAGTTGTGGACTTTGTTGGATAAACCCCTTGAAAATTACGTTGATGGGAACTTAGTTGGGAGGGCCCAACCCGCCAAAAGAAGGTGGGCTCAGGCTGGTTAAATGCCAGCCGGTTAAGAACTCGTAGTTGATGGGCCACCCGCCTAACCCTCATATTTTTATTTTATTATTTTTATTTTTAAATAATATATTTTATATTTTTTTACATTTTCATCTCAATATCTTTTACAAAGAAAAATTTAAGATTAAATTCTATTTTTTTAGGATAAATAATATATAATACATTGAAAATAATATAAAATATTTTATTTTTTGTAAAAACTTTCTATAATATTATATTTAAAATTATAACAAAATGTTAATGCTTATATATTATTAAATTATAAAGAGAGATGGTAATATAATATTATTTTTGGGCTAAAATAAAATAATATTGCATGTTAGAAAATTTTTAATTGTATTTAATTTTTAAAAAAATCTTATTTTTGGAGGGCTCTTTCAGCCCATCCCACCCAACCCGCGAGCTGATTGACCCATTTTCCCAACCCTATTTCATACCATCATTAGAATCCACATTTATTCAATTTGTATCGCCATCAAGTGGTTGGGATCTAAATAAACGGAGTATGTTTCTTCCTAATTGGGTACTTCCTTATATTCAAATGGTTCAACTCATAGGGGTGTTGCCCATGATAGCATATAGTATGATTTATACCCAGCAAACACAAGGTCCAAGGCTGGGGTAGAAGGAAATATGGTAGGAGATCCCTGAAAGAGCTAAATATTTTATGTGGTAGGTTATTCATGAGAGAGTACTTGGTATAGGAACTGAAGAGCTCACACTGAGACTCTTGCAAATGCTCTCAATCCTCAATTCTAGCCTGATCTCAATACAACGCAATGGCCTCCTATTTATACTAAGGGAAGGCCAACAAAGTCATTAAGTCTCTTGGTTGGGGGTTTCATAGGTTACAAAAGCATTAAGGGAATTTATGACTAGAAAATTAAACGTCTATCCCTCATTATTCACCTTCATTATTCTTCCGTTTCATCCTCCTCGGGTTGGATGAAACTCGTCCTCGAGTCAAATTCGACATTATCATCAAGATATCCGCTTAATAGTGTGAAGCCAATCTACAGACTCATCTGGTGGAAGCTTTCTTTCAAAGTCAAGGATGTCCACCTTGATGTCACTATGACGAAATCTGTGTTTTCGCGGTCGGTGGCTCCCAGCGGATGATGAACTGCCGCTACCCAACTCTCCTTCAGGGGCTTCTCCATGTTTGTCTAGCAAAACTCGTTGGAGCTCTACAATACCCTCCAGCTCCTGTATCCAGCGTCTCAACTCATTCATCTCCACCTCATGCATTGATATGCGTCTTGAAGACATTTTGTGGCCTAGACTAAAATCCTAGGAGGTAGTGAAGAAATGCACCTATAGGGGAACAGGGAAAAAACGGTAATTTAGGAAGTTTTGATCCTAAACTGTAAATGAGGAAATTTCAGGGATGGAATTGTGGAAAGTTTAGGGGCTAAAATGTAATTTTGGAAAGATTAGGGGTAGAATTGTACTTATGAAAAGTATAGGGGTCAAAATTGCAATTTTGAAAAGTTTAGGGGTTTAATGTAATTACGGGAAGTTTAGGGGCCAACTGTAATTTTTAGAAGTATTGGAGCCAAATTGAAATTATGGAAGAGTTTAGGTGTTAAAATATAAATACTGAAATTCGGTTGACTGGGATAGATGACGTGGCAGAACGTGACACGTGCCGGTCTATGAGTGGGGTGAGTTGTCAATGACTGGACGGATATGCTGACGTGTCAGATAACCTCAGCGTCTTCAACCTCCAACAGGCGCGTGTGGTGGCGTGTGACTTGACGGCGACGACGCGTGAGGGCACTACAGTGGCTCTCCAACTTGGGAAAACTCCAATCCAGGGTTTTCCGACCTCCTGAGCATAATGGCGACGTCTGTTTGGCTGAAAAACAATTGGAAATGTGAGTTTCGAGACCGGCAGTGACCCTCACCGGTGTGCTTCTCTGTAACTCCGCTTCCTGGACGTTTTCAGGCAGCTCCTTCTCTTTGAAACCTGGCTCTAATACCAAAATGGTATAGGACTTAAAGAGCTCAAACTGAGGCTCTGAAAATGCTCTCAAACTTCTCAATCCTCGTCTGATCTCAATACAACGCAATGGCCTCCTATTTATACTAAGGGAGGGCCAACAAAGTTATTAAGTCTCTTGATAGGGGGTTTCATAGGTTACAAAAGTATTAAGGGGATTTATGACTAGAAAATTAAACTTCCATCCCTCATTATTCTTTTGTTTCATCACCAAAAAACTCCCTTATAGCAAAACAGAACCTAACTGAGAGTCTTGTGTGCTCTTATGAGTGTGGTTGGGAGGAAACTATTCTGCATTCTTTGAGGGATTGTGAGAGTGCCAGAAATTTGTGGATGCGTTTAATTAACCCCTTATACACTGCACTATTTTTCTCTAGTGATCTGCAGGTCTGGGTTAACTAGAACATGACTAATAATCCTGAAGCAAGGATGATGTCTCGATGGTCTTCGAGCAGATTATTCGGTGCAACATGCTTGGTGATATGGAAGAATCGATGTCGAACAGCTTTTAAAGAAACCACGATGACTAAAGGAGCTTGTCTCTAAGTGCATTTATCACCTTATGGAGGGAGTGGAGAACGGTTGCTTCAAACATACAATGTTTCAAGTACTAGATCGAGCGAGTTGCAAGTAGAGCCTTCCCCTACCAAGAACTATTAAGGTAGATGTAGATGGCTCTGTCACTAGCCAGCATCATGCAGCCTGTGGAGGTGTTATATGAGATGAATATGGTAATTGGTAGAGGGCTTCCAAAGAAGTATCGGATTTGCATCACCAATAGAGGTTTAGATATGCGCGATACACGCTGGCTTGGCGTTATGTCGAGATTGAGGATTCCCTAGGGTCAAACTCCACATTGATTCTCTGCAGGCTATTCAACTCATTTTTTCTAAGTATGCTTAATCGCATCCGTTTTATCAGGAGATAAAACATATCAGATCAATCCTCTCACCTAATTGGGATGTGGAGGTTATACATGTCATAGGGAGTAGTTGTTTGTGCCGACCAATTAGCCTAAAATGAGCACAGAGCAACTCCAAAATATTTTTACTTGCATGAATCTCCGTTTTTATTTAAATTCTCTACATTGAGACATGATACTGGGGTTAGTACGTCTCAACCTTGAATCCACTAACAAATAATCATCGGACCATCAAACTTTGCTTGTCTTGTTATTAAAAAAGTAAACCCCGTGAGTGTTTGGGAATCTGGTGGGACTTGGGAGAGTGATTTTATGAATTTCAAGGTAAGTATGTGAGAGGAGTTTTTTCTCAACTTGCATGCAACGTGGTTTGAAGTGTAAATCAAACAAGCACTCTATCATAAAAGGCAAGTAAAAAGATATCATCAAGCCTATTACCTCTAGTTTTAACTTCTTAAACTAGACAACTGAGACCATCCACACACAAAACACACTGATATCTGAAATGCATATACTTTTAATTATTTTATCATATCATAATATTGATTAACGTTATAATTTATTTTTTTTCAACAAATTTATTTAAGTTTAGTTATTTATTATAAAATTTGATTTTTAAATTTGTCAGATAGAATTCCCTTTGATACGTTAATCTTAGGTATGCATATATATTATTTATAACTTTAAGTAAAATTGTGGTCTTTATGTAATCATGACCTAAATGAGAAAACATCTCATTCTCAAAATATATCATACTTGGAATTTGTTTTCTAAAATCTTCAAAATTTATTCTTTATTCAAAACTAAATTCAAATACCCCAATGTTTTATTAAAAAAAATTCTAAATTCTTCAAATGTACTCTTTGCCATTTTTTTCAAGAAAATAATATACAAAAATTAATTCAAATACATCCTAAACATTTTATTAAAAAACATAATTTTACATCTAAACTTGTTTATGAACATGGTTATAAAGTGTTTTTATATAAATTAAAATATATAAAAAAATTATTTCATTTTATATAAAAATACGGTTGGACGTATTTTCAAGAGTGTTGCCAAAAATCGATAAAACGGAACGGGTGATTTGGCAGAAGGTTCGAGAATCTCCATCGGCTCCCCAGAAGTGTCCGGGACCTCTCGCCTGAGCCCATACGCCACATCATACCGCCTCTGTTTCGAAGCTCCTGCGTGTGCCCCGCCGTCGTGCTTCTTCTCACACACAACCCGTCACTCAACCTGACTTCCCCTTTCGATGGCCGAAGAAGCCAAGGCCAAAGGTAATGCCGCTTTCTCTTCCGGTGATTTCGCCTCCGCCATTCGTCACTTTTCCGACGCCATCTCTCTCTCCCCCAATAACCACTTCCTCTACTCCAATCGGTCTGCCGCCTATGCCTCCCTTCACAAATACTCTGAAGCGTTAACGGATGCCAAGAAGACCGTCGAGCTCAAGCCCGATTGGTCTAAGGGCTACAGCCGTCTCGGCGCCGCTCATCTTGGACTCGGCCAACACGACGACGCTATTGCTGCCTACAAGAAGGGCCTTGAAATCGACCCCAATAACGAACCACTTACATCCGGTTTGGCTGATGCCCGGGCTGCAGCTTCCAGGTCCCGTTCGGCGCCACCCATGGGCAATCCTTTCGGAGACGCCTTCTCTGGACCCGAGATGTGGGCTAGGCTCACTGCTGATCCTACCACTAGAGCATATCTGCAGCAACCTGATTTCGTCAGGATGATGCAGGATATTCAGAAAAATCCCAACAATCTGAACTTGTACATGAACGACCAAAGAATCATGCAAGCCCTTGGGGTTTTGCTCAACCTCAAGATTCGCACCCCGAGCGAGGATACTGATATGGCCGAGTCTTCCCCTTCGCCGCCGCCAGCAGAGAGGAAGAGAGCTGCTGAAGCTGAACCCGCCAAGGAAGAGAAGAGGCCTGAGACCGAGCCAGAGCTCATTGAATTGACGGAGGAGGGGAAGGAAGCGAAGGATAGGAAAGCTCAGGCTCAGAGGGAAAAGGAGGCAGGCAATGGGGCCTACAAAAAGAAGGATTTCGATACGGCAATCCAGCATTACTCTAAGGCCACGGAATTGGATGATGAGGATATATCATACATCACAAACCGCGCTGCTGTTTACTTGGAAATGGGAAAGGTATGTCAGTTGGCTTTTGTTCCTTTTTGGTAAGATTTGGCTTATATTTTAAATGAACGGTGTTCATTACTAGTTAATTTGAATGGATGTGGTTTAACGGACACAAGTGATTAATGCTTTAGTTTTCATGCGATTGTTTATGAGGGTCATTACCTGTTATAGTTCCGAATATACTGTGGTGTCTATGCAAATTCGTTGTTTTCACTCTGATTTTTTTTATACAGTTGTTTACTAAAATGGCCTCAATTAGTTGAATGTTAACTCCACTTCTTAGGAAGTAGGTACTACTGTGATTCTGCGCTATAGCTTCCATCTCACCAGATTATGTGCCTCGTAGACGTAGTGTTTGTGGCCGAGGATATTTTGAGACTGCTTTTCACGTGACAGAATAACCATCAATTCTGCTCATGTTTGGGGTGCCTGCATGTTTGAATTGATCTTTAACTTTCTTATGCATTTATGTTCATTAAAAAATATGCACATTTTTTTTTTTAAAACAACTATCCTTCAATCACAGTTAGACGAATGCGTGAAAGATTGTGACAAGGCTGTAGAAAGGGGAAGAGAATTGAGATCAGACTTTAAAATGATAGCAAGAGCTTTGACAAGGAAGGGAACTGCCCTGGTGAAAATGGCAAAATGCTCAAAGGATTATGAACCTGCGATTGAGACTTTCCAAAAGGCGCTTACAGAGCATCGCAACCCTGACACCTTGAAGAAATTGAATGATGCTGAAAAGGCTAAGAAAGAACTTGAACAGCTAGAATACTTTGATCCAAAAGTAGCTGATGAGGAACGTGAAAAAGGTATCCCCTCTTTTTGCGTGCTATCCATGTTCCTCCTTCTTGAGTAAGGCTATGTTTTTCCCCCCTTCGAGATAAGTATCCCTTATCTTTCCTTGAATGCAATCATCATTCATCAATGTGCAGGTAATGATTTCTTTAAGCAACAAAATTACCCCGAAGCTGTGAAGCATTATACCGAGTCTTTGAGAAGGAATCCTAAGGATCCTAGGGTAATATTACTTGTTAAATGGAGTGCTGATTTGCAATTGAAGCAAATGCAGGGGCTTCTTTGTATTTAATTATTCTATCTTCTTCAGACTTACAGTAACAGAGCTGCATGCTACACAAAACTTGGGGCAATGCCTGAAGGTTTGAAGGATGCACACAAATGTATTGAACTGGATCCAACTTTTGTAAAGGGCTATACTAGAAAAGGTGCTATACAGTTTTTCATGAAAGAATATGACAAAGCTTTGGAAACGTATCAGGAGGGGTTGAAACATGATTCAAACAACCAGGAGATGCTTGATGGCATAAGAAGGTATTGGGTTATGTTACATTCCCTGCTATTTGTTGGTGACTTGGTTTGATTTTTCTACTTTTTATATACGCTCTACCTGAGTGATTGTCTTAACATTAATTTTTATTTCAGATGTGTAGAACAAATAAACAAGGCCAGCCGTGGAGATATAAGTCCTGAGGAGTTGAAGGAGAGACAGGTGCAACTCAATTGTCAAACATTTATTGCAGAAACTGTTTCAGTTTAAAATTATCTTCATCTATTTGGTTTTTACTTGTTTTGTTCTTCCAGGCCAAGGCAATGCAGGACCCTGAGATACAGAACA
>JANTPZ010122283.1:0-23926 GCA_025593235.1 Vachellia pachyceras | reverse complement strand
AAAACATTATGATATAAATATGCCTACATTTAGGTTGGAATCTCTGCTATAGATATGCTCGCATTTAGTGTTTAATAATGTCTCGAATATGATTGCATATAGTAGGAGAATACATGTACTTAAAGATATACCTACATTTAATATTTGACAATATCACAAACATGATTACATTCAGCATATTATACTTTTGGCCAAAAAAATTGGAATTTTAGAAGTTCAAAACAATTATTGATTTGGGGCTCAATGAATAAATTTTGAATGAATTCATGAATTGTTTTGAAAAGGGGGTGTGATATATTCCAATGTTGTAAAGGTAGTGATTCATCATGCATTAAGCCTATTTCTTATTTATCTATTATCTTGATTTTATTACATTTTGGTGACACAAATATATTTAAGAAAAAACAAGGAAAATTATTTATATGATCCTATAAGTCCAATGAAAGACAAGCAAATGAACAAGACATTGGGACATCTTAGTACCTCAACAATATCTATTAAAAGTTTGAAATCTTTCAATGATTCTTCCCGTTACAAACTATTGGGGGATTTGTTGAAGTGGTTCATATATTGGTGAAATTGGGCGATTTACATTGAATAGGGAATATTAATGAACAAATAGTCAAATTTGCATTTTAACAAAAATGACGTGGATGGTAGATAGACTTACCAATTTAACATATTTGGTCAACTAATGGTCAAACTTAACATAAATAATCATGGGGTAATTGGGTGATTCATATTTGAAAAGGGAATATTAATGAACTAATAGTCAAATTTGCACATTAATATATAAAAAGGACATGGATGGTAGATGGACATAACAACCATCATATTTAGTCAAATAATAGTCAAATTTAATCTAGACAACCATGGGTTAAAATTATTACGATTTGAAAACTTCCAGAGTGGCAATGACACAAAAATACTTTTAGGTTGACAACTTCTGGGACAAAATTAGTCATTGATCAAGAATAATATAATGAAAACATTCTTGTCAATTTCAAGATAATTATGATATGAATGAATTGAACATGGATTTTTAGAGGTTCAAGATACTCATTTGATTATGTAAATGATTTAAACTTGGACCTGGGGGGTTTGTGATGAATCTCTTGAAAGAATTAATGAATCACTTGAAAATGTATGAATTCCAAAGAATTCACGTACTATTTGGAAGTTAATGCATGAGTATTGAGAGAATAAATCACTGTTTATTTGTATGGGAAAGTAACCCTAACATTTAATCATAAAATCGTTTTCTCAGACTTAAATAATGCTTTCTATATATCTGTTGTTTTCCTCATCAACTTGTCCTTAGACACAGATCTAATTTTTAATATAAATGACAATTAACTTTTTTAGGAAAACTAAGGAAGATAAATATGTTACTTTAAAGTAAATATATATTCATCATTTTTTCTGATATAATTTATCTTAATTATAAACTGATATATAATATAATAATACACATCAGTGAATACTTTAAAGTAATGTATTTAACTTCAATAATGTATTAAATTAAAATACTTTGAAAGCAAGAACATACACCCCCAACCGTAGGTCAATGCTTTTGCTGCTAGTTAAGCTGAGAAAAACTTGTAAACTGCTGGTTTAGGTGCATGTTAGCACCTTGAAGTATTTTTAGGCACAAACAGTATCATAAAGTGTTTTGTGGTGCATTTAGTACTTTGAATTTTTTAGTTGCTCTAGCACTATAATGTATTTTTTGTTTCTTATAGTGTTATATGCACAAAAAATATTTTAATGTATTGGACGCACCTAAAAATAATACTTCAATGTGTTAAATACATAAAAATATTTTAGGGTGCTATACACATGAAAAATAACAAAAGTACTTTAAGGTGCTAAACACACTTGAAAAATACTCTATAGTGCTGGATGCAAAAAAAGAAATACTTGAAGGTGTTAGACACATCTAAAAAGGTATTTCATGATGTCGGATGCACCATCATATACTTTCGGATGTTGAAGACATATAAGAAAATATTTCATAGTGTTGGATGCACTTTTTATGCTAAAGCATATATATCCTCCTATTGAAGGTAATCTTGTTTGATGTACTAAACGTGAACATCTATTATAATAAGGATTCGAATTTTGATTCACCATATGAGAAACTAGCTCCTTCCTGTAGACCCAAAACCCGTTGGTAGTGTTTAGTGCACTTTAACCCAACTTTAAATTCAAAACTATACACAAATAATATTTCATTTCACAAACTCTTACACATTATATACTTTAACATATTATTAAATATTTCTATTTAATTTTTTTACATGGTCATCTATTCACCCAAGGTGTGAGTTGTGAGATTTTTTTCTTTGGTTTTACAAGGAACTGCACAAGTTGTCAAAATTAAATTGTTTAAAGCTAGAATGAACCCATATTTGCAGATGATATTTTAGATTGATTGGCCACTGAAACAACAGAGAATTTATTAATGTCCACCACACTGTATATATTACAAATCAGGGGGCTGCTATCTCGTGCATGCCCTGTGTTTTAAAAATAGAAAAAGAAATAAACATATTTTTTCCAAAAGGAAATATAGAAAGATGTGCCCAATGCAGATCACAATGTTTTGATGTTTTCACAGAAAACAAAAAATTCAATTTTTTTAACGTGAGTTAATTACCTGTATAAATACACTAATAAAAACTGACACAAATAGAGATTTGCGTGGCAAGGTTTATAAATTCTTTCATATTAAGATAGTTCAGTTAACAAGAATCTCTCGCTTTTAATAATACATAGTGATGCTATATATATGTGTGAGTGAAAAATAAATTGAAGCTATCTTTTGTCAAGCATGTGGCAGATGTTTATTAGTTTATACACTTCATCCATTTTCACGTTCTTCATATATATAATATAGTATAGTCACTATACGTTTGAATTGAAGCAAACTATGAAGGAAAAGGAAAGGAATATCTTGTAGTATGTGTATGTGCATGAAGAACAAACATAACTGGTTATGTTTCCTTGGAGGACTCTAGGCTTGAATTGGTCTCTCCCTTCATTTTAAAATGATTGTTGTTTGGTGGAGTTATAATATATATATATATATATTAAGTCTGGTAACAACGGATGGATATATATATATATATTAAATACCGTCACTTTTCATATTGAACGATTGATATTTATTATTTTATAAGATTATTATTATTATTATTATTATTTTATTTTCAAGTAGTCTATATAGTTGTAAACAGTCTAATTCAAATTTTAACATTTTATGTTTTTATGTAATGTTATGATATAAATTTATAAGTGATGGTTAATGGAGGGAGCAGCTTTAAATTAAAAGATCATTCTGGATATATATATATATATATATATCTTTTGCACTAATTGTGCAGTGCTTGAAATGTGCGTATGGAGCTTAATTATATTGATTCTTTACACTTATTCCAACATTTTCTCTGTAGTATCTTGTTTAGAGAACTATGCACAAAAATTGATTTGTGAAAGATGATATCATCAATTATCTACACATTTAAGACGCACATATATAACAAAATTTTTGCTACATGCTCGAATTTGTAATTTTCATGATCAATATGCTTATCTATAATAATACTTTTTTGCTCCTTTTTGTCACAAAAAAATGGGATCAAACTCCAATGAAGTTACAACATTATTATAACAAAAGGATTACATAACTAATTGATTTACTGACTCCAGTTCTCCATGAAGAGCTAAATGTGTGTTCATTGTTCTAATCACTCTCTTTCATTTAATTATTTTCACAAGAACAATCTTTTGATGTGAACCATGTGTGCAATAAATAGGACTCCTCAAGAAACAAATTATATAAATTTGAGACACAAAATGAATTCAGATATTATATTTTTAGAACTAAAATAGCTCCTTTCTAACTTCTCTATGTATGGCACCGGATGGATTTTTCTTTTTTATGAAATGGTTCTCATATAATCATCTTTTGGTTCCATTTTGTTCCAAATTTACCATACAGGAAGATTCCTTGCTAATTGAACTCGAGGAATCTGCTAACCCACTCCAAATTCAACGGACCTTCGTCGAAGAAATAATATTCTTCTTCATCTGGAATATTGTCTTCAACTGTTGGCTCTGATTCCTCTGCAGGAATGTTGATGACCTCTTCCACAGTCGTCACCCCTTCGTCTCTGTGATCTTCTCTTGTCGCTGAAAACCCTATTTCCTTCTTCATGATCTCGCTCTGCTTCATCATTTTCTTGCACAAATGAGAGTTCCAATAGTTCTTTATCTCATTATCTGTTCGTCCTGGTAACCTTCCAGCAATCAAGGACCACCTACAGAATATATTTATAAAACATGTATAAAAAACTTACAGACACACACACTTATCATGTAATCTTTTAACATTATATGCTTCTTATAATAATTAACCTGTTTCCGAGAAGTTTGTGAAGCCGAAGTATCAAATCCTCTTCTTGATCCGATATGTTCCCCCTCTTGATATTAGGTCTCAGATAGTTCAACCATCTTAACCTGCAACTCTTGCCATTCCTATTCAGACCTGTGTGTATATAAATGATGCAGTTTTGATCCAGAGAATCAGTACCCATGAAGAATTGAAATTGTTGGAAACACATGAAGAAAGCACATATGGTTCGAGTCATGTCTAAAGACACCACCCTTAACACTTATACTGCCTCATAACACAAGATATATTAAAAATGTGGTACTCCCCATCAGTAAATGAACCCTCTTCCTGCAGAAAGTAGGGGAACAAAAAAAACATATAAAAGATCTTCGGAGAAGAGAGAAGAGGAGAGCTTGGTGCACTGAGACGTACATACATTATGGGTAGGCAAATTTTATTAGTAATAAATAAAGCTTCAACATTAAGTGCCCAGTACTGCGTCAAACTCACATGAATGGGGAAGAATCAGCATATTTCAACTGCGTTGTTGTTGTGTGCGCAAGCCCACTCTTTTTCTTAAACCCTTTCACTAATTGCTCAACTTCACATTTTAGCATATATACGTTAAGTCTTCCTTCAAGTTGAGAAATGTGAGACATCTTTTTGACACACTAAAACTCGAATAGAAGCAATACTCCGTATCTATATAATTAAAACTCATAAGTAAATTTTGTTATATATATATATATATATATATATATATGAGGTCTAAAATGATACCTGCTCTGGCTGCAATGGAGTTCCACCTAGTTTCGCCATGAACTGCTATAGCTTCAGCTAGTTTGGCATCTTCTTGTGGTGTCCAAGCTTCCTTTTTGTGAGGAACTTTTGTGTTGGCTTCAACTGATGATGGCTTTTTCACTTTGCTCTTTATAGAATAATCAGTATTGCTTGAAGAAGGCATCATAAGTAAAGTAACTTTCAATTGACACCTTTTGGCAACAAATACATATATCTGACAGTGATAGAGACAGATAGAGAGATTTTGTTGTGAAAAAAAAAAGCTGTTTAACCTGTCGTTGAAGAAGAAGGTCCTCTTCAACATCTACTATATATATATATATATATATATTGGGAGGGGGTCATGGATGTGTGGTTGAAAATGAGACTATGTTCACGGGATTGATGACTCATTGTTAGAGACGTAGACGAAAACAACACTTTTCTTTCTCTACTTGTTTTATGGGCTCTTTTTTTTTATCAGGGATTTCTCTCACCTATGTATTATGTTTAAATGTGATAGATATATGTACATGTGTAACCGTCTCATTTATTTTTGGAAGATTTATTTGCAAATTCTCTCGAGTTAAAATATGACTAAAATACTCTGACAATGAATACTGGTTTTTATTAATGGTGTTTTAAAAAAATTTCTTTATAACCAACTGATATTAGTGAAGTGGAAATGTTTTTGACTGTTTAAGTACGAGATCCTAATATCGAGTATTTGTGAATGTTGAAAACACATTTGAGAGAAATGCCCTAATTGAGCTCAAATATAACCAATACAAAAAGGCATATAAAAACATTTCTTATATTAAATACTATTGAATCATGCTTAAACATGAGATTCAAATCCTCACGAGCATGGTTGTTGACTAATTGAGTCACTTTCACCTAAAACAACATGGGTTTTGAAAACTTTATCTCAATGATACCTATTTTTTTGTCCAATATACTAAGATCCCCTCTATTTAATCTAAATTAACTAGACATCAAATTTGAAAAGGAACTCTAAATTGATTTTAGGAGAGTAGTTTTTACAGATTTCGAGATAAAACATAGGTTTTAAAAATATGATTGCGCTTAGAAAGTTATGGTGAGAATAACTTTTACAGACTTCGAGGCAAGATTATAATAAGAAAGAGAAAAGAGAAAAAACAATTAGGAGAAAGAGTATGAAGAAAGAGAGAGTCAAGAAAGAGAAAGAGGAAACATAAAATGATAGGAAAGATAAAAAAGAAAAATAATTAGGAGAGAAAATATGATTTAATAAGAAAATATCTTTTTCAAAACCTGAATTTTGTCTTTAAAATAACTTTTCTGAAAAATGCAAGTACTTGGATAAAACTTAAGTTTTGGAGCAAAACCTAAGTTTTGCTATAAAACCTAAATTTCTAGACAGGCTCCCAAATGAATCCTTGAAAACAAACGTGAGAGAGGGACGTAATTTCACCCTTTTGCAGCAGTGATTTGTCATTGATGAGATCTCAAGAAGATGGTGTTAAAATAAGTATTTTAAATTTTTTAATAATAATTTTTGATGATGTTAATGGCTTTATAAAATTCATGGATTAAAATAAAACTCTGTGAAGTTTAAAAAAAAAACAAAGGCTCACTTTTTACTGGAAATGCACTTTTATAAAATTTGAGTTAGGAAAGCCCAAGCCTAATAAGATTTATTTATCTGAATTTTGGGCACAATGGATTATTGGTTCTGCACTGGATAATAAATCATGCAATTAATTAAATAAAGTAAACATTGGAATCTTACATTTTCAAATGAAGTGATATATAATTAGAATAAACCGTGGATTGTCAATCATAATAGTAGATTTATATTGAAGTATTAAAATATTATTCATAATAATAGAATTGGATTGAAGTATTATAATATTATTCATAATTCAAGAAGGAATCTTTTGAATATTTCCTACGAGTCGAATGAATAAAGAGCAGCCCTAGCTGGACACACACACACACAGCCTCACATATACAATTTGTGTATATATACATATAATGTGCATAAAACTACTGAAATCACGTTCAACGATCCCTAAAAAAAACAGAAAACAGTACAGATACATGTTTAGATTTTTTGTTTTGATTTTTTTAATAAGAATAAAGTAAAATAAATAATGCAGATCATATGAGTTGTTCTAAATAACCTAGACACACACACACATGTATCTGCCTTGTGACAACATATATGACAAAATATACCTTGGTTAGATCGTCACTCTCTATTGGTACGAGAGAATCTTATTAATATATTTTTTCCTAAAAGAAATAAAACTACTTATAGACATTCTCATATTTAACAATTGCTTGTGTAGGTTTTTATTAATATTTTTAAGGATTAAGGTCTTAATTTTCTTTGAAGTTTTTTTATTGAAGAGTAATGTTGAACGGAAGTTCAAAAACTGAGTAATGTTACCTATACTCTGAAAATTAACATTATCAATATTAGTTTTTGCAATCGAACGTAGAAATATTACTACATTTTAAAATTTTCTGGATAACATGGAATCTAACTCGGAGCGATATTGTTTATGAACAAAACTTTTTGAATAAATTTACACATTATCTATATTTTTAAGCAGCCAACTCTCGTAAAGATGCCCTTTTGTTTTGTTGTTTTTGTAAATCTGTATCATCCCTTTGGAACTCTTCTTCTATTTGATTAAATTTTGGGAAGGCTCACTAGCCTTTTGTTTTATAATAGAATATGCCTGTACGTACGATAGCAGCCTCTTAGTTTGTAGGATAGTACGAGAGAGATGAATTCTGTACTGTTTATACAGAAAAGCAGTTTAACAAATGAGTGGTATGTAACATCAAGATCACATGTTAAATGCTACTAACTTTTTATGAAACTAATAATAACATAGAAGGAGGAAATAATCTGAATTCCATGTAGTGATATGTACACAAAGATGGTGTATACCTGTAGACGTAAGAAGCCTATGCATTTATTTCTATTTAATAAAATTAACTAACTAATCCCTGGCTGGTTGCCTAATTCTTGATTCGTTTCTTAATTATATACAAAATCCCTAATTATATAATTCTAACATTCCTCCTCAAGTTGAAACATATATGCCAATCATGCCCAACTTGTTACAAAAATATTTCACTTATGTCACATTCGTCAGGAGATCACATAGTTGGTCATTTGATTGCACGTGACTGCCTATGGACTTGTTACAATTTCTCGAGTATTGATGCTATAATTGCTCTCTTATCCACCTTATTGTTTGTTTTATAGATTGCATTGCATGATTTGAGAGTGATTCTTGCTTGGGAATTTTGCTGTTAGCTTCTGTGTCTCTTCTCTTCAGTGTCCTGGATGTTTTGCACTGTTATATGAGTGATTTGATTCCTTCCATGTTGCTACTTGACTTTTGTAATCCTAAGGTATCTCTTTTAAAATCTTTTTGCACAATGCTTGTAAATGGTACATGGCTAGTTTGATTGCATTTGATTTGAGTGATCTCTGTTTTTAATGGATTAGCATAGTAGAATACCTTTGGTGCATTGTTATTAACCTTATTTCATAGCTTGATCCTTAAGGAGAAAACATCTTAGAAAAAGCCCTGATGGAAGGATCTTGAGCCATATATTCTTTCTCATCTTGTGTGATTTCACCTAGTTTTGGTTAACCTCTAGAACTTGTCTAGATTCTTTTTCAAAGCTGCGTTAATACCTTGATTTATGAGGATGATAGAGGCATTCACTGCTAAACCCTTTACCTAAACACAAGCCACTTCATATTAACCTTTGCCCACCCCTTTGAGCCTTCACTTCCATTTCATTCATTTCTTCTAGTAAGTGTTATGCATGAGTCGCATTTTGTCTTTTGTTTGAGAAGTATATCATTGATATATCTTTGCCTTCTTGGGTTTGGATGCAAAAAGAAAAGAAAAAAAAAGAAAAGAAAGTGAAAAAAAAGAGAAAATAAGTTGCAAAAAAAAAAGTTGAAATAAGGTATCATGTGGTGGTTTGAAAAGCGAAGTGCACAAAAAGTTTACAATCTGCACATTTGGTGTTCTTGCATGATTATAGTTAAACTCACTTTAATTTGACTATTCACTACTCATGCATTTCATTTGTCATTTCATTCCATTAATTTGGCCTTACATTCCAACATTACAACCCTTCAAGTCTCCTTGATCATAAGTTCAAGGTATGTTACTGGTTGAGATATTAGAATCTTTACAAGCTTATGGTAGGTACCAATCTAGGTGGATCGAGTGAAATTTATCCTAGTTGAGAGATGAGTGAAAAGTTGTACCCTAGTGAGCTCTACTATGTTTCTCTCCCTTTATCTTGCTATGTTTCTTGTGTTAGTTTCTTTGCATTGAAGTATTCTATGAGTGTTAATTGATTAGAAGTAAAAGTTGCTTGAGTTAATTACATATTCATTCTTAGTCGAGTTTATGTTTGCTGGCATCGAATGTCTCTTTTGGATCCTTCATTTTTTTAAAAGTTTTGCCTAGGAGCGCAAAAGGTTAAATGTGGGGGAATTGAATTAATCATATTTTATCAAGTGAATTTGTAACATTTTGGGGGAGTTTTGGTTCTATTGTTGGGCTTTTATTCGGTTCAATTGCATTAAATATGATTAATGGCAATTATGTGAAATTAAATCTAATCAAGGTTAAATGGTCATATTTTTAATCATTTTGTTAAATGATTAATTTTAAGACATTTGATGCTACTTAATGTCAATTTTCATTGTAGGTACCCTTGAAAGAAATTGGAATCAAAAGAGAAATTAAAAAACAAAGAAAAAACAAAGAAAAGAAAGCTCAAATACCCAATCCTCATGTGATTTCAAAATGCTCCCACATCAAGCCTAGCGAGATATTATACTTGGGCCCATTCTTCCATTCTTCCTTCATTGTTCAATTCTTCACAAAGCCACCAGGAGGGACACTTTAGCCATTTTTATCTTGGACCCATTCATTGAGTACTTGGCCCACATAATCCCTATTTCATTCATCCATCATTAGCCTCACTAAACCATACAATCATCCATTATTTTATTGATCTCACTAGCGTCCAAAGACGCACAGACGCCACGCCTCTGATTCTTGAATTATAATCCAACCCAAAACCCATCTCCATTCCACAAAGACGCACAGCCACCGCCAATACAGAAAAAATTCATCCATTCATCATCCTTCAATCACCCCACGCACTCACAAGTGGCACACACACGAAGGAACTCAGCACAGGCACATATTCATTCATCACAGCAACCGCCACCTCATATTCCTATAATCCATCCAGCCGCCTGGGACTTCATTCATCACAGCACTGTCTGCCCCATCTATTTCAATCCGTTGCTGTTTCAAGATCCAAACCACTACTGTCGCTGCTATGTTTTGTTTTGTTGCTCCAACTTCATTCCAAAATATCGATGGCTATAGTCGTTGGGTTTTTGGAATTCTTGATGGCAAGGCTTGGCTAATTTGATGATTCTCTAATTCAACAAAAATGGCGTGAACTTGAATCTTCAAAGGGGAGTTTGCTTTAATTTCCTGTCCAATAATTGATTAACAATTTCTAGGTCTTAGGATAGTTATTCTAATTGTTGGAACGATTTTATTGTTTGATATGATTTATTTTGGAGATTATTGTGACTGGAATTATTGCTTGACAATTTGATATTGGACTGATTATATCAATTTGATATTAGACTGATTATAGCTTTAATTACAATTATAATGTTGTGGTATCACATTGTATTGAATTTAGAGCTAATATATTATAATTTTCTAAGGTGGCTTAGAATCTTGAATCAAATTATCTTTTGCTGACTTTAATTCTATTATTTTGGATTCAAGAGTTACAATTAAGCAGTGGTTTTATTATCCTTAATTCTATTTTACTATTCTGGTAGCAGTTAGTAAATTGGAAGTTTGGAAAATATTTTGTGGCAATTCGAGGTGACTCGGTTGTTGGATTAAAGCTTAATTATAATTCTTTAATTCAATCTTTTAACTCCCATATATATTGAAGTGATGATTGCCTGCGTTGTTGAGTTGGTGAATAAATTTCCATCATCGGTTATTCTTATTTCAATTATTTTCATTTGTTTCACTTTTCCTCATATTTAAAAATATAAAAAAAGAAGTATTTTAATTTTAGTTTAATTCATAGTATTCACATAAAATTTCCTCCAATTAATTTTCAATTTAAGTTACTCGCATGTAATTACTAGGATTTCATTTCGTTTTTCGGCTTCTCAAAGTGAATACGACCCGAATTGATGCTGTACTATGTTAATTCGGTTAAAATTTTTGATGCGGACCTAGGGCGACTAAAGATTCGCTCGTCAAATTAATTTTTTGTACTCAATTCAATAACAATCCCTCCCCCACACTTGATCAATACGTTATCCTCAATGTATAGAGACAACATTATCTTAACCTAACTCTCAGGTGAAGTGGAAGTTGTTAAGTCCGATTTGAAATCGAAGCACAACACATCACTTTCACAAAGAGGAGATAAATGAGAGATAGGATAAGATGATGTGAAATGAGAATGGACAAGTTCAAATCAAATGATAGAAATAGGTGACAAAATCAAGAGCAAACAAAGCAAACATATACTAAACAAAAATAACTAGTAACGACTACAACTATTGAAACGTTCCATCTGCCACACTTGTTTTCTTTATTAAACATTTAAGTACAACTAGTCATATGAAAATACGAAGAAACAAGAGAGGATGACCTTCCACTTAAATCTCCGTAGACTCTTGTAGGAGAAGTTCTCATCCTGAATGAGAAACATGAAGTTCTTTATCACAACTCCCTCGATATTGGACTTTCTCATATATGGCTCCTGATCACCAGGTAAAGGCTCCAAACATAGGGCTTGTAACCATAGCCTTAGTTAATATGATTCTGCAAAATAAACATTGGATCAACCGCAGTATCTATTCCAAGAATGCAAATATGGAGATATAGAGTGAAATGAGAATATCTTAGAAACAAAACTCTCCAATTATGAATTACAACCAAGAAAGTCAATAGAATTCCCTTCAGAAGGAACCAGACAAACAGTTAAATTTTCATAATTGTTTTGTGCTTGCAACAATACTACATTATTTGTGCAATCGTTAATGGATTCATTCTCATTAGAAATTTTGCAAGTTAAAATTTCAAAATCCTTAACTAGTAGATCATCCTCCAAGAATTCATGCTTATCAATTTTAGCACTGTTAGTACTATTAAGGGCTTGTTTGGAAACTCATTCTGAAACCTAGGTTTTACCTCAAAACTGAGGTTTTATCTAAACAAATTTTTTTTTCTAAAAGCTATTTTGGTTACAAAACCTTAGTTTGAAACCTAGGTTTTCTCTTTCCTACTTTTTCCTCTTTTTTCTACTTTTTCATCTTCATCTTTTCTACTTTTTTCCTTCTTTCTCTTTCCTCTTTCCTACTTTTCTTTCTTCTCATTCCTCTTTCCTACTTTTCATTCTTTCTCTTTCTTCTTTCCTACCCACTTTTTTGCCTCGGAATCTGTAAAAGCTAATAACTTCACAAACATAAATCACTTTTCAAAACCTAGGTTTTGCCTCAGAATCTGTAAAAGCTATTTTCAAAATCACATCCAAACAAGCTCTAAATGCATCATGGACTTTACCAAAGTTCTTTTCATGACATGCCATAAGATTATCATTCTTTTTATCAATGCAAAGCATGCATATAACATCATTATCACAAGAACAAGATAAAGTCTCATTCAATCCTATATCATCTTGTCTAATACTAGGAAGAGAAGCATGATCATCACATAATGAAGAAGTGACAATGCAAGCATCATCCCCAACCATGCCTCTTGAAGCTTTCAAATGAGCATTAACATTTTCGAACATGTGTGAGAACTCAACAATGATGTCCTCATCCACATCATCCTCACTCACATTGCTTGAAGCTTCAATAGGAATAGCAATGATGAGATAAGAATTACTCTCCTCAAGTATAGGAGAAATATTACCTGGGGTATGGGATGACTCATCTGGAAGTTGGGAACATACTTGCTTCACTTTGGAACATTGTGTGGTTGTTTTGAATGGAGGCACAGGAGTTTGGGAACTCTCCATATGTGAAGTGACATTTGACGCTTGATCTTGAACTTCGTGTTTACTCTCTTGTAGATCTTTAGGCCATGGGTTTCCTGCTTCACCTTCAGTCTTTATCCATAGCATATGATCATAATATGCCTTAAAGAATTCATCAATATCTTCCATCTCCTTAGAACTTTCAGTTGTCCCTTGCATAAGTAGTATAATGTATTTCTCCTTAAGTGTGTCATACTTTCTTGTCAAGGTATTGGTCAAGTCATCCAAGTTATAGGAAGAAAGAAGAAAATCTAATCCACTTGGTTGAGGCGTGATAGGTTCCGGTGGGAAAGAAGGTTCACAAACTGGTTGAAGTGGGTGGAAATTAGATTGAAAAGAATGGTCATATAGTGTTATTGGAGATTTGGAGGTAGGTAGGTAGGACGGAGAATGGTATTATTGATGCGGTTCATATGGTGGAGGGGATAGATTATATGGTCGTTGACGTAATGGTTCATGTGTTCAAGATATGGGTTATATGATGGAGAAGGAGGCTCATAGTATGGTCTTTGAGTTGGAGATGATGATTGGAAGGTATGGAATAAGGGTTGGTGGTAAGGTTCATAGTGCGGATTGGGGAATGGATTACCAAATTCTTGACCAAGTGAACATCTCTTTTGGCTGTTAATCCATGTTTGTAGATCATCTAATTGATGCTGTAAGGATGCAAGATTTTGCTAGAAACGATCGTCCATTGTTATCTACAAAAGAGTGAGAATTTAGGGTAAAAAGAAAAATGAAACAAAACACACCAATTCAAATAAAATAAAGAAACTAAAACATGAAGCATGAAAAATCAACCAATAACGAAAAGAAAACAAAAGCAAAATACTTAAAAGAAATGCAAAAGCTAATAAAAAAGAAAATTAAGAAAAATCTAAAAAAAAACTCAAATCAAGGTACTTGACACTAAACACTAGGAATCAATTTCTTGGCTCCCTGGAAACAGCGCCAATTTGATGAGCGAACCTTTAGTAACCTTAAGTTCGCGTCAAAAATTTTTAACCGAACTAATATTGTATAGCACCAATCCGGGTCGTATTCATTTTAAGGAGCCAAAAACGAAATGAAATCCTAGTAATTAAATGCGAGTAACTTAAATTGAAAATTAATTGGAGGAAATTTTATGTGAATACTATGAATTAAACTAAAATTAAAATACTTCTTTTTTTATATTTTTAAATATGAGGAAAAGTGAAACAAATGAAAATAATTGAAATAAGAATAACCGATGATGGAAATTTATTCACCAACTCAACAACGCAGGCAATCATCACTTCAATATATATGGGAGTTAAAAGATTGAATTAAAGAATTATAATTAAGCTTTAATCCAACAACCGAGTCACCTCGAATTGCCACAAAATATTTTCCAAACTTCCAATTTACTAACTGCTACCAGAATAGTAAAATAGAATTAAGGATAATAAAACCACTGTTTAATTGTAACTCTTGAATCCAAAATAATAGAATTAAAGTCAGCAAAAGATAATTTGATCCAAGATTCGAAGCCACCTTAAAAAATTACAATATATTAACTCTAAATTCAATACAATGTGATACCACAACATTATAATTGAAATTAAAGCTATAATCAGTCTAATATCAAATTGCCAAGCAATAATTTCAGTCACAATAATCTCCAAAATAAATCATATTAAACAATAAAATCGTTCCAACAATTAGAATAACTATCCTACAACCTAGGAATTGTTAATCAATTATTGGACAGGAAATTAAAGCAACTAAAACTTCCCTTTGAAGATTCAAGTTCACGCCATTTTTGTTGAATTAGAGAATCATCAAATTAGCCAAGCCTTGCCATCAAGAATTCCAAAAACCCAACGATTATAGCCATCATCATTTTGGAATGAAGTTGGAGCAACATAACAGTGCAACGACAGTACTGATTTGGATCTTGAAACAGCAACGGATTGAAATAGATGGGCAGACAGTGATGTGATGAATGAAGTCCCAGGCGGTTGGATGGACTAAAGGAATATGAGGTGGAGGTTGCTGTGATGAATGAATATGTGCGTGCGCTGAGTTCCTTCGTGTGTGCGCCACTTGTGAGTGCGTGGGGTGATTGAAGGATGATGAATGGATGATTTTTTTTTTGTATTGGCAGCGCCTGTGCGTCTTTGTGGAATGGAGATGGGTTTTGGGTTGGATTATAATCAAAGAATCAGAGGCGTGGCGGCTGTGTGTCTTTGGATGCTAGTGAGATCAATAAAATAATGGATGATTGTATGGTTTAGTGAGGCTAATGATGGATGAATGAAATAGGGATTATGTGGGCCAAGTATTCAATGAATGGGTCCAAGATAAAAATGGCTAAAGTGTCCCTCCTGGTGGCTTTGTGAAGAATTGAACAATGAAGGAAGAATGGAAGAATGGGCCCAAGTACAATATCTCGCTGGGCTTGATGTGGGAGCATTTTGAAATCACATGAGGATTGGGTATTTGAGCTTTCTTTTTTTTTTTAATTTCTCTTTTGATCCCAATTTCTTTCAAGGGCACTTATAATGAAAATTGACATTAAGTAGCATTAAATGTCCTAAAATTAATCATTTAACAAAATGATTAAAAATATGACCATTTAACCTTGATTAGATTTAATTTCACATAATTGCCATTAATCATATTTAATGCAATTAAACCCAATAAAAGCCTAACAATAGGGCCAAAAGTCCCACAAAATGTTATAAATTCACTTGATAAATTATGATTAATTTAGTGACATATAGAAATGAGGTTCTACTTGATCTTGTCAAGAATGACATAATAGTCGATTTCAATGTGTTTTATGCACTCATGGAACACAAAATTAGAATCTATGTATAGGATCACTTTATCGTCACACCATAATTTTGTGGACAACGAAGTAACAATACCAACTTCTTTCAATAGTTGGAAAACCCATATGATTTTCTATGATAATTGAGATATAGCTTTATATTCTACTTTTGCACTTGATTTTAACACCAACTTCTTTTATGAAGGTTGTTTCAAATATTTTTCTCTTTCTAATTGTAGTAATATTATATTTATTAGAGAATGTTTTGGATTTAGATTTTTGTCTAGTTTGAGTTTTATTAGTAGAAGACCATAAAATTTTAGATTTATTATGTTAGATTTCTTTATTTGATATCTCAAGTATTTTAGAAATTTATTTATATTAAAAAATATATGTTTTTTTATATATATGATATTTTAATTAAATAGAGGATGATTAAATAGTTGATTTGATCGGAGTGGAATTATTATTTTTGCTATTATATTATTTTTAAAATATATATTCGTATATATAAATTTATGTATATATTTATTACAAAAAGTTAATAAATCAATTTCTAGTGGGTATCTTTACTTATTAAAATGTGTTTTAATAATTTCAAGTCTTTCAAGCAATTATTTTTACCACCCAAATTAGTTGTAAACTAATATGTGGTAATATTTAATTTTCGTAGACTAATTATAGAAAATTGTCGGTGTTGGACAAAAATTACCATCGTGGTAATATTTTTTTGCTTAGCGATAGATAATCACTTTTCTCCCACTGTGCATGTTTGTAACATGCTTGTGAGTGATTTTAAATATTTAGTCCATTGATATTTGATTTGAATAATGAACTATGTTGTTAATGAAATTGTCTTGTGTGAATTATTTCCATTATGCAATTATAGTGTTACATGTATATACCAAATAGTATTGTTTCGTAATGTTGAAAATGTTGCACTAAGAACTTGTGAAATTTATAATGATACATGATAAATTCTATAATCATTTGTTGATATGAGAGGGAGTGGTGGATGATGATTTGATGAGAGAATATTGGGAGATTTATTGTAAGGTCTGAAAAAAATGAAGTTATTTATGAAAAGGTCCCAAGAGTTGTCAATGGTGCTCCTCAACTTGTCATTGACAACCTATTGGGACCTTTTCATAAATAACTTCCTTCTTAAAGACCTTACAATAAATCTCCCAATATTTTTTAGGAAATAAAAGGGTGAATTTCTTGTACAAAAAGAGGAAATAAGATGGTAGGCTTCTAGGTGTACACTGGTTAATCCTTCGGCCTATGTTTATATAGTAGGCCCTTGACACCCCACTAATATAGTAAAGGCTGAACCCATGGTTCAACATTGTGTTTTGTGGATTTTGGTTGGTCCATATCACTTGATTAGTGAATCCGTTGAATTGTATTACCAATCACATGGCGTTAATACTAGCTCATTGATTCAGTTAGAGGAAATAAGGTTGTGGAGGAAATAAGGGAGGTTAGAGAAATAAATCCTTGTGTATTAACTTTTGTGTAACTTTGTGATAATATAAGCATGAGATCATGATATTATAAATTGATAAATATGTATATGAATATTTATATATTGACTACGTGGCATTTTTTTATGATGTTATATTTATTGTAACTATCCTACTTGACATCTTATGGGCATTTACTCTTTACCCAAAGAGATGGACTGTTGATTGTTGATACTTTTATCTCACCCCGTTGTTTTAACTTTTCCCCATGTGGTAGTTCTCGTTCTGGTCCATCAGGGAAGACTCTGTAAGCTTAAGGTACTTCCATTAAAAGTAGTGCTTCCATCTTTTTGATTATACTAGATCATTATATATTGCCACGATAGGGCTCATCTTACATACTCTGATTTATTTTGGTTAATTGATGTATCTGTTATATATGTTTAGTCTTCGTTTACTAACTAACTCTTAATGTTTTTTTTGGATAGATTTCATATTTTGGTTCTACATAAATATTGGTAATGAAGAACTATTTTGTTAGAATATTGGACGTAATAGTAAATGTTTATCTTGAGCTTCAAATGGCATAACGCTCAATCATGGATACGATAGTGCTTAGACAAAATTTACAATTAAATCTTTCGCTAAATCAACGTTTTAAGAAAAAAGAATTTTAAACTTAATTACATGATTCTAACAAAAGTTGAAGCCATTTAAAGGAATAGAGGGAGCAACAGGCAAGCAGGGCTACCTCGTGTGGTAACCCGCCCTGCTCGTTTTGATTGGTACAGACATCTACGGGTCAAAACGAGTGGGTTGATACGGGTAACGGATTACCAGTATAAGCTAGCCCTATTTTTTTTCTGGAAGTTTAATATCACACACAGCGCACCACAGGAAAACTCAGTAATGAAAAATCGGAGAGGAGAATATGTGATTGCGACACTGCCAGTTGGAAAAATGGAGAATTGAACGGAGTGAAGGATTCCATTAGAAGATGAGTGCACGACTAGCAGCAATGTTTTAGGCGAGTTCAAGCAATTAATGGACAATGAGTGAGGGATTTTGCTATTGGATTTAGGTAGAATTCCATTGCTGACTTCAAATTTGTGACTAGTTCGAGCAGCCAAGGGACAACGACTCGACTAGTGCACGACCCCAATGACCAAAGGACGCCGAATCACCAATAACGAGTGGTAATGGAGGGTAGTGGTCTAGTGGCGAGTAGCTACTGGCGTGGGGTTTGGCAGTGGCAGTGCAGCACAAGAGACGTGATAGGGACACGGTGATGAGTGCATTAGTGTTAGCGTTAGGGATTAGCCGATGAGTGAACTATGAATTAAAGAGTAATGGACTGGGCTAGCATTTGTTTTTTTATTAACTCGTACCCTGCCTCGTGAATACATCAATTGGCCTATAAAGGGTCCAAATTAGGTGGGCTCAAATGGGTATTTTGCTGATGGGCCGCGAATGGATATACGGATCATAGGTTGTTTGCTCACACGTACAAAGAGTGTGTATCCCTCGTTTTTAACAAAGTGGTGGTCATGCCAAAGGAGCTTGACACAGATGGTAAGGAACGGACCCAACTCCCACAAGGAGGTGGGTTCAATTCCCTCTGCCGTCGTGAGGACTCCTTTGGTAGGCGATCTCGTAAGTCCCTTGTAAGTGCTCAAAGAGCCCTGGGGCCAGGCCTTGGCCTTGGTGGGAGACCGGTGCCGAACCCACCTAAACTTATTTTTACCAAAAAAAAAAAACAAAGTGGTGGTCATATACATATCTATGTGTATATATATGCAATATTCAAACAATAGTTTCGCTTCTTGATAACCAGATAGGTTATTCAGTTGCTATGGTATGTTATAGTTTAGTGGCATAAGAGCTCATTTGTAAGTAGTGAGAGTAATAGTATATTTTGTAAAAGAGTATATGAATTATTTAAATGTTTGATCTAATAGATATGAGAAGGGAAATGAGTGTTCCTCCCTCTTTCAACGTACCAAACATTGCCTAGGGTATGTGTACATGGGCTAATAACAATCAATCAATCAAATTTTCAATATAATAAATTGGAGTAGGCGAAGGCTAAGAGCAAGCCAAGGATTCATAAAAGCACTATGAACTCGCATCATTATTGGCATATGAATTAATCCAATGTCTATTAGCATATCTATGCACCCATTTGGAAAACCATTTGGAGAATGTATTTTGGCAGAATGCATTTATGTTTAAATAAATGTTGGATTCAGAGTGTATTTATTTTACCAAAAAGAAGTTTTTTGCTTAGTTTGTATTTCGAAAGAATGAGTTACCAAAAACTAGAATCTATAAGCTAAAAAACTTTTGGATCTAAAATATATTCTATAAGCCCATACGTGATTTCCAAACAGGCACTATATGAACCATTATTATTTATTTGCAGGTCCCATATGTACATACAAGTCAAGGTAGAATCGCACTTCACCACTATAAATTAAAGATAGCAACAAAAGTAACAACACGCCTTAGGTGGAGTTGATTATAAGGATTATATGATATGTTTTTTAGGTAGCCCCAAAACCTGGATAACGGAAGATGGTTGTGTTAGGTTTTTGACGGCTAAAGTCAATATATGTTGAATCTTTTATGAGAGGGGTTAACATCAAAGATAGGAAACATGGATGATTAAAATTTTTGGTTAAAGTATACGTTTGATTTTTTTAAGTTTATTTCAAGTTCTAGTTTGATCATTTAAGTTTAAAAATACATTTTTAGTCATTTATTCTTAACAATGTTAATTTCATCTAACGGAAAATGTTGATGAAACAAATTTAAAACAGTGATTTTGCAATTAAATATTGATAAAATATATGCTTAAATTTTATTTCTTTAATATAATCATTTTATATTTTAAAATTGGTTATAATATACATTTAATCCTCTAAATTTACATCAAATTTCAATTTGATCACATAAGTTTAAAAAGTGCTTTTTTTTAGTCATTCAACATTAACATCGTTAGTTTTATATAACGGAAAATGTTAATTCAATCACTATTCTGAAATTAAATGATGTTAAAATCTATTTAAATATTGATTATTTAACATACTTATTTTCAAATTTTAAAATTTAACCATATTTTATCAGTATTTAATAGTAGAATCACCATTTAAATTTGCAGAGTCACTATTTTTCGTTAAGTACATGAAGAAACAAAAACATACTTTTTAAATTTAAGGGATCAAATTGAAACGTGATATATATTTAAAGGACAAACTGTATACTTTAACCTTTAAAATTTAATCATATTTTATACATAGTTAATTGCAGAATCACCATTTCAATTTGGTAAGCTATCAGTTTTTGTGAAATTAAACTAAAGGTGTATCATTTAAGAAAACATGTACTTTTTAAACTTAATATATTAAACCAAAACCTGATGTAAATTAGGGATTCAAACATATAGTTTAGCTAAAGAAACTTATTTTATCAAAAGAAAACTACAAAAAAAGTCCATACTTTTTTGTGATACCTTCATTTTCATATTAATTCATGCATTTCCCCTTGTATTAATTCATATATTTTTTCTAGAATAGATGTTTTATATCATATAGGATTTTAAATATAAAATTAATATATTGCACATGTATAACTACATGAAAAATGTAATTTTTGAATATATTAATTATGTAATTGGAAGTTCACGCGAAAAATTTGATGTTGAACAATTGCAGAAGCTAACCCATTGACAGATTTTTAATTAAAAAAGAGTACCTATTATCAAATTTAATAATACGAAATCATTTTTAAGCGTGTATTATTTAATGAAGGAATTTCTAGTCTAATGATCCGTTTGAGATCAAATACGAATATTTTATTCCTTGTTTGCATAAAATGCAAGTAATAATGAAATCAATCAAATTTTTATGTATTTTAATTTTCAATTTTTTAAGGGAGAATTGGTCATATATCTCCATTATTAAATAAATTGTAGAATTAAACTTTTAACAATATACAACTGAAATTTTACATTATGCAACTGATATTCCTACTATATATAATTATATTCTACAGTAAGTTAACTTTTATAAAGTGCAAAATAATCAATATGTAAATGTAAGTAATCTTGTAAATTGATTATTGATGTTACTTCTGAGAGGGAAAGTTGGAGGAGTATTGACGGTTAACCCTAGGTTGAGGATGGTGACGGAAGAAGAGAGAGCAGGTGACGGCGAAGGGGATTCAGAGGGCAGAGATGGGAGAGAGCGGAGTAAGAAAAAGGTACGGCGGACATTGGAGAAAGGCGAGTGGCATCAGATGAGACTCAACAAGCTGATGGTAGAGAAACATATAGGGACAAGCTGTTGAAGTGTGGTCAGTTTTCCTGTTCAAAAGACTCGAGAGGGAGCAGTGTTTTCGAAAAAGCATGGCACGGGCATATTGAAAGCTTGAATGCTTTCTTTGGAGATGGAATGGAAGGCGATCAGAAGTCGAGGAAGAATAGCGAGAAAGGAGAGGATGATGATCTTTGCCCTACACTTGTAGTGACCCTTGAAGAATATGAAAGATGGTGTCTACCATGGCGTAAGTCATTGATTATTAAGTGATTAGAGAAGAAAATTCCAATCTAGAGCATGAAAGTGGCTCTGCACAGACTTTGGAAAACAAGGGAGGCTTTTAAAATCATGGATTTGGATAATAGGTACTTTGTGGTGTTGTTCACTAGCAAGAGGATATGAATTATGCATATTTTGAAGGTCCTTGGATGGTAGCTGATCATTATCTGATTGTTCAATGGTGGAGCCTGAATTTTGATCCTTGGACTGTAGAGAGTAAAAGGAAAATTGCTGCGTGGATTTGAATTTCGGTTCTCCCTTTAGAATTTTTCAACTCTAAAAGGTTATGGAAAATTGGAAGCTTGATTAGGAAAACTTTAAAGGTGGACTCGATGACTTATCTAAGGGAATGGGGGAGGTTTGCTCGCATTTGTGTTGAACTAGATTTAAAAAGCATTTGATTTCAGCAGTTACCATTTTTGGGAAACGGAGGTTTGTGGAGTATGAGGGCCTTCACCTTATTTGTTTCCATTGCGGATGAAATAATCATATTTTATCAAGTGAATTTACAGTATTTTTGGGGATTTTAGTGATATTATTTGGTTTTTTATTGAGCTTAATTGCTTTAATTATTATTAATGATTATTTTATGAAATAAAAGCCAATTAAGGTATTTGTGGAAGAATTTAAGATCAAAAGATAAATTTAAATTAATATAATTATCAATATAATCTTAGAAGATTCTGACTTCAAATTAGTAGATCTTGATTTTGAATTTGAATTAGGAAATCTAAGATTATGAGTTTAAAATTCAAATCAAGGACCACATTCAAATCCATTTATAATATAATATATTATATTATATTATATATATATTATAATATTATATTATATATGTGCTTTCAGAGGAGAATTTCACGCACGCCGCCTGGGAAGAAATCATCCATTCAATAATGTGCAAAATACCTCCTTTCCACAAGCACACACGTGGCAGCACACAAGGAAAACCTAATGGCCATACCTCTTATATATATTGATCTGCTCTCTCATTCCAAAAAAAAAGGAGCGCCGCACACGATTGAATTCTCTGCTGGACCAAAAGCGACGCCTGGAGCAAGGGAAAAAGGGAAACAGCCGCGCAAACACATACAACTCATATTCCTTCAATCAAGAGCGGCACTGACAGTCTCTCAATTCCAGCGGCGCGCACACACAAGCATTCATCAATTAATTCCAAGCACGATCTGGAGATTGAAAACAGGGGCATATTAGTTTGAGGCAATTGATTCAATTCATCACAGCACAGCGACGCCTTCTCCGAGGGAGCACATCAGCGTTTTCTTGGCCACACACACGAAGCCCCATCCACACAGGAAAGAACAATACGCACACAGTAGCATGGAATTCTTGATGGCAATTCTTGACTAATTTCTTTAATTCTCTGATTCAACAATAATGACAGGAGCTTGATTCTTCAAAAGGGAGTTTTAATTACTTTAATTTTCTGTCCAATAATTGTTTAACAATTCCTAGGTCTTAGGATAGTTTTTCTAATTATTGGAACAATTTATATTGTTTGATAGGATTTATTTTGGAGATTATTGTAACTGAATTATTGTTTAGCAATTGATATTGGGCTGATTTAACTTTGATTTCAATTATAATATTCTGGTATGACATTTATATTGATTTCAGAGTTAACATTTTGTGATTTTCTAAGGTGGCTTAGAATCTTGGATCAAATAATCTTTTGCTAGCTTCAATTCTATTATTTGAATTTAAGAGTTACAATTAAGCAGTGGTTTTATTATCCTTA